>VZUI01040160.1:0-11595 GCA_013401135.1 Cettia cetti | reverse complement strand
TCCAGCCTGGAATGAAACCTTGGGATGCCCTAAATCCTGGACAAACCCAGGGAGAGCTCCCCACACATGCAATGAAATGTTGGGATGTCCTAAATCCTGGGACAAACCCAGGGAGAGCTCTCCAGCCTGGAATGAAACCTTGGGATGCCCTAAATCCTGGACAAACCCAGGGAGAGCTCCCCACACATGCAATGAAATGTTGGGATGTCCTAAATCCTGGGACAAACCCAGGGAGAGCTCTCCAGCCTGGAATGAAACCTTGGGATGCCCTAAATCCTGGACAAACCCAGGGAGAGCTCCCCACACATGCAATGAAACCTTGGGATGTCCTAAATCCTGGACAAACCCAGGGAGAGCTCCCCACACATGGAATGGACTGTTGGGATGTTGGTCCCCCACAGCCGAACAGGACACACCCAGAGGTCTCCAGAGGAAGGAAAGCAGATGCCTTTCCCCAGGTCACTTCTCACACAGTAACTCTGACATTGAACTGAATCCATACCCTGGGTGAGGATCCTGGATCCCTACCCTATCTGTAATTTATGGAAACAGGCTGCAGGCATCTGAGAGCAGCTCCTGGAGGGGTTTTGGCCTGAGGACAGCCCCTGAAGCCTGGGGCAGAGCTGGTCACCCTTGGCTCTGGCTGCAGGAGGGGCAGCTCCCAGGTGATTCACCTGCCCCACCTCAGCCTTGTCTGTAGGGGGGTGAATCACCCCCGTGGAGCCTCTTTGTCTCCCCTGGTTTTGGGGGAAGCCACAGGGTGAGCAGCTCCAGCAGGGACCTGCAGAGTGCAGTGGGAGTGAACCCAGCCCCCCCAGCTGCAGGAACTGCCACGGGAGGCTCAGCAGGAGCAGGGGTGAACTCGCTCTAAAGTCGCTTTGCAGAGCTGGGCTCAAGCATTTCAAATCCGCCCAGGAATTCCAGGGGCTCAGCTCAGGGCATTAAATGCACCCAGGCTGCTCTCTGTCCTCGGGCCAGATCTGCCCCATGGCCACACACCTGTCCTAGAAGCCTCCTGGGAATGGTTCCTGTGCAGTCCCATGTCCCTAAAAGTGCCAGGAATTTCATGGCAAAAGGCCTGGGGCAGAACAGTGCCAGGAATCATTTGAACCATTTAACAGCAGGAATGATCTGGAGCTGGTGGCTCTGGGCATGGAGATGACAGTGAGGAAATCAGAGACACTCAGAACCCTCAAAAATTAAACTTTTAGGGTTGTGACTTCACCTCCTGATAGGAGCTACGGGCTCAGGGCTCTGCTAGGGACAGCCTTCCCAGGTTTACTGAGGAATACAAAACAATTGACTTGCTAGATGTAGCACGAGGTTTATTTATTGCAACTTTCGAAAGCACAAAAACATTGACAGATGAAAGGCACCAGAGAGCCAAAATCATACAGTCACTACTATCCCCTTTTACAATCTTGTTGGAATTTACAGAGTGTGCAAGCCCCAGTACAGTGTCACCAGCCATCCTACATGCATGCTGGAGCCCGCAGCCACTCCACAATTCCAGGATCATCTGCTCAGCAAATCCCACTGGAAATTTGAAACCCCAAGCCAAGGACGGAGACAGCACATACGGAACTACTGCTTGCTGCATGCACAGCTGCACAAAATACCAGAGCTTTGCACATCTCCTGGGAGATCCACTGACAACCCGGGGTTATGTAGAGGAGGGGCTACTGAAGGGCAGGAGCCAGAGCAGAGCCAGCTGAGGGTCGGATTCCCAACCCTGGGGTGATGCTGCTGCTGCTGCTCCCCACCCGTGCCAGCCGTGCTTGTTTTGAACACTGCACGGTGCATTTCACTCCCACTGCTCACAAATTAGTTCTGTGCTTGGCAAGAATTCAATTTATCTCCACTGCAGCTCTCAGGGGTTCTGCCAGCCACGCGGGGAGGAGGGCTGGGTTTCAGATCCGCTGTTTCCCAGGTGAACTGGGCAGGGCAAGCTCTTCCTTTTGCCAATTGCACCACGGGAACTTGAACCTGCACCACCAGGCAGCTTGGAGGGGTTTGTTGGGCGGGTTCAGGAGGCTTTGGGGGAATGCATGCAGTGAAATGTGGATTTGGGTCAGTGAGGGCTGAAGCATTGCTGTTTAACCCTTCTCCTCAGGGCAGGAGGGTCTGGTACCTCTGGGCACACCCTGGGTGTGGGTTTTAGCACCATGGCAAAGAGCAGAGCTCGGAGCAGCACAGGCACTTCCTTGAGGGATTGAAATTGAGGATGCCACGGCACCACTCAGATAAAACCCTTGGAAAAATAGTGCATAAATCTCAGCGTGGTTATTGCACTGCTCAGGTAATTATCTGCCCCTGTGTCCCTAGAAATCTGTCTGTTGGATTTCTGCAGGAGAGCGATGGAAATGCTGAATAGAAATAAAGATTTATTGAATCAAAGCGACTCTACTGTGTATTTTAAGACATATTTATAAGCAGCAGCTGCAGCAGCGATTATGATAAATTTAATATTCAGAGTTCATTTCATGACATAGAAATAAAATGAATAATCCATCAATATAAATTGACTTGAGATGAATATCAAATTGCAAAATCTTTAGAGCGACTCTGTTTGCTAATCTACATGAACATGATCTGGATTAAAGGGATCTGTTTGGTTCAGCATTAAGCAGGAGGGGTAAAGTCCAGCTTTAAAATGAGATACATAAAATTAGGCAGCTCACAGGAGGGTCTTAAAGACTTCTGTGCCCATGTGGGCAATGCCTTGGGGGAGCTCTGCCCCTGGGAAGCCACTGTGAAGTCTTAACTCTAAAACCAGGTATAAAATATCCTTAAGTACCTGGAAAAGCAGGTGGACAGTTATGGGCCAAATGGAGCAAACCACAGGGGTGTTTAACAAAACGTGTCTGACCCGCTGAGGCACTTTCATAAATGTCACTGCCAGCCTTTGTGCTTCTTCGGGGGCCTAAATACACTTGCAAATCTCCCTTTAATATTTTTTAAATACTTTTAAGCATGCCTCTCCATGTTCATTAATGTGAGATGAGCAGATGCACAACCAGACAGAATCCCATTTCCCCAAGGTAATCCTTTTTTTTTTTTTTTTTCATTTCTAGCATGCAAAATGTAGGGAATTATAACAGCCACCCCCCCCCCCCCCAAAAAAAAAGGAAGAAATTGCAAAGCTGTTAGAAATATCAAGACAAATGCAAATGAAGTCTAATCCTTTGTGCTGGAGTGGTGGTGGTGATTCCTACTTTTTGGGTTACAAAGCAAGTAGGAACTGGAGAACAGGAACCTGGCCTCGGAGCAGGCTCTCCTGCCTCTGGGCTGGGGTTTCCATGGGGTTTGGGGTCTTCACTCTAGGAGCTTCACTGAGAACAGGCGCTTCCCAGAGTAAAGCCCGAGCCAGCTCAGCACGGCCACGCCCCGGCCCTCCACCCCCTCCACCCACGCATCCAAATGGATCAGGAGAAAGAGAGAGGATTGCATTACCTCGGTCATCCTGGGCTTCCTGGAGCTGGCCGGCACCAGCCTGCCCGCCTCGGGGCGCGGAGCGGTGGCCATGGTGTAGGTCTCCTTGCTCACCTTCTGCTTGGACCTCAGCAGGGCCAGGGCTGCCTTGGTGGACACGCCGGGCAGGTTTGGGTTGTAGAGGCTGATGCACCAGCTGGCGTACACCGAGGAGCGGCCGTCCGCTTGCTGGGTGTGATTTGGCTTTATGTAGTTCAAATAGCACCAACTGACATTAGTGGTTGTGTGGAGACTGGGGAACTGCAGGACCTTCTTGGTGTCGGTGCCTTCCCGAGCCTTCCCCGCACTGGCGGCGCCCTCGGGCACGGGGGCAGTGCTGGCAGGGGTTGGTGGAGGCTGCTCCACCAGTTCTTTGGAGTCTTCCTTCTTCACGGGCTGCAGAGGCTCCTGGCTGAGGAACTGTTTGCCAGCTGGCTGCTCGTACTCCTGCAGTGCCTCAAAGCTGGGGGAGCCCGAGCGGGACGCTGCCTGCTGGGAACTGCTCGGGGTTTCCTTTGGCTCCGACTGCTCCACAGACACGCTGGGTGGTGTCTCAACCTCAACCCTGTCTTGGCTTTCTGCGAGGAAGTGAGATTTATCCTGCTTTTTCCCTTCCTCTATTGCACTGGGTGGCTTCACCACTTCCAGCTTTTCTTCTGCTTCAGACACTTCCTCCTCCTTCACTCTCTTCTGCTGCTGGGTCTCCATCGTCAGCTCCAAACTGCCGGCTGGGGACAGCATCCTTTTGCTGCCCCCAACTGTGGAGGGGCCCCCTTCCAGGCCTAGGACGCTGTCTGAGGGGCAGGTGAGGGGCATGTAGCCCTTTCTCTCCGGTAAGGGCAGGGGCACTCTCAGGTACGGGCTCTGGAAAAGGCTCCTCTGCTCCTCCGTGATCATCTGGGCCAGGTCAAAGCCCAGCCCGTGGACGTCAGCGCTGCACACCAGGGCGCCCTTGGGCTGGCGGTCATCGAATTTGGGGAGGACAATGGTGGAGGAGCTGCACTGCGACTGCGTGACCAGGATCTGGGAGAGCGTGGTGTACATGGCGCTGCCGTAGGAGGGCATGTTGGTCTGGATGCGAACGGGGACAACCAGGGACACCATGGGCTCAGTCCGGGTGGGGACAACGAGCTGGGTGACGGTGACAGAGAGCGCGGGACTTGGTGCGCAGGTCAGAGGGTGCAGCCTGCTCTCCGAGTCGTAATCCGAGCATGGGGACAGGCTGGAGCTTCCTGCTGCCGAGAACAAACTGGATTTGATCTGTGGCAAATGTCCACCAGCATCACCCGGCAAGTGCAGGGCAAACTGAGACTGGAGAGGCAGGAAGAAGGCTGAGGGGATCGGGGAGGAGCCAGGGTAGTGCACGGGCAGGAACGAAGGGTGCCTGAAGGACACCTCGGCGGGGTGAGACATCAAGGGAGGAGCGATGTGGAGCGGGCCCGGGTGGATGAGCGTTTGCGGGAGGGGCAGCGGCGGGGTCTGGAATATGGAGGGAGGGATCTGAGGCATGGAGAACTGGGCAGAGAGGATGTCAGACATGGTGTGTGCAGCGAAGAGCTCTGCAGACTGCCCCGGCTGCGGCAGGAGGTGCTGGTAGGGGAATATGGAAACCTGGGGGGCCATGAAGTGCTTCTCGTGCAGCGTCAGCTGTGGCACGGGGTGGTGGAACACCTGCAGGGCCTCTGTGTATGGCGGGCTGTAGGATGGCTCGGGGCTGTCCTTTGGCTGGCTCTTGTCACTCGGGTAGGTGCCGTGAGAGGGCAGAGGGGAGGACGAGGGCGGCTGATGGGGCAAACTCGTGGCAGGAGATTTACTCGAAGAAGGAGCCGGATCCTCTGTGTCCGGCCAGCCCGGCGGGGCCGGGTCCGGCTCGTGCTCGGGGTGCCTGGTGAGGGAGGCCTGCCGCACCAGGAAGCATTTCCTCCTCTCCTGGGGGGCTGAGGAGGTGGAGGGGCCGGGGGTGGAGGCAGGAGTGGATGACAAGCTCCCGTAGTCGAAGGATTTACTGCGAGTCTCTGACATCTGGGAAGGGTGGGACACGTTGGGCGTCTGCTCGGAAGCGGATCTCCGCATTTCCCTGGAATGGTGATGGTGGCTGGGGACCATCAGCATGTGGGAGCCAACGCCAGGAGGTTTGGGGTGGGATTCGGAGGGCTGGCTACTCGGCTCTGGCTTGGTGTGGTCATCCCGATCAAAGGAGATGGAGTGGCTGGAGCCGTGGGACAGGCTGCTCTCCTGGCTGGGACTCCGGGTGAGAGAGACGGACTCAAAGCTGGACTCCCCGGAGGACTGCGCCATTTCTGCCAGCCGGAGCCGCTTCTTCTTGGGTGGGAGCTTCTCCGCAGGGAGCTGGGAAAGAGTCTGGCTCCTCTGCGGCCACTGGAATTCCTCGGTTTTCTCTGGCTCCTTTGGAGGAGGTTCTGGCTCTGTTTCTGGTCTGTCTGGCTCTTCCGTGACCAGAATCTCAGGGACCTGGATGTTGGGCTGGCGGACGAGCCTGGGCTGCAGGGAGTGAGGGGGGCGGCTGTGCTGGGCCGTGGGCTGAGATGGGAACTGGGACAGGGGCTTGTCCTCTTCCAAGCTGCTGGGCTGCTCGATGGAGTCTGACTTCTCAAAGGAGCTCGTGTGCTGGATGACAGAGATCTCCTTGGAGGTTGTTCTCCTCTCCTTGCCCTCTGCGCTCGAAGCCTGTTTGGTGTTCCTGGAATGGAAGCTGGCACTGGCCTCGGAAGGTGCGGATTTTCCCGAGTCTGCTGGTGACTTCATGGATTCACGGGTCAGGTTCAGAGCCACATCAGACGAGGCCGGATTTGCAAACTGAGTGCCCGGGCCGGTGCTGGAGGAGGAGGCATCAGACATTTCAAAAGCCGGAGGTTCCTCGTCGTCCCCGAGGCTCTTCTCCTTCCGCCTCTTCCGCAGCGGGGTGAGCTCCAAGGTGCTGCCCAGCTTGTAATGCATCATCTGGGGCCACACGTCGGGATCCGCCGCGCTCTTCTCCGGCTCTGACGAGGTGTGGGACGTGGCAGAGCGGGGCTTGGAGAGCTGCAGTTCTGAGCAGTAGTACTTCTTGTGGGCCTCGTAGTTGTCCCTTTTCTTATAGCGAGCACCGCACACGTTGCACTCGTACATGAACCCTTTCGCTTTCGGGCCCTTGCGGGACTTTTTGGTAAGATCGCTTTCCTTGGTTTCAGGCTCCTCGGGAACTTTGGGAACAGTCTCTTTGCTGGCAGAGCCGACCTCCTCCGAGACGTATTCCACTCCCAAGGGTAGCTCGATGGCTGGTTGGCGTTTCAGCATTCGAGGGTGGGAGGAAAACGCTTGGCTGCGGCTTAAGACTTCCGGCTCCATGATGTGATCATCGAATGAGTAGCTACCTCTAAAGGTGTGTGGGGAGCTTATAGTGCATGCAGCAGAAGGCATTGAGTGGCTTCTTAGGAGAGGCACTGTCTCTGTGGCACTGTGGGATTGCTGAAGTGACAACAATGATTGTTCGGGCTTCATTTTTTCACCGTGGGACGCCAACACTTTCGCTGCATCCAGCTGGCTGCTGGAACCAGACTTGATGTCGAACTGAAACGGTTCCCTGTACGCACCAGACTTTGGGGATTCAATGCTGCTACGCCGTGACAGAGAGCTTCTTCTGGGCTTCACGCTGTCGATTTCACTGGTATCCACGACGGCTTCGTTAATGGTAATTAGCTTAGTGATGTGTTCGATCACCTGTGTTCTAGGCACAGACATCGGGACCATGCTGGGCTTCTCGTCGCCGGACAGGTGTGGGAACCCCTGGGTTGTGTTTGCAGCCAGCGCTGCCGTCCTTTGCCCAATCCTCCCACACTTCCCAAAGATGATCTCGGCGTAAGATTTGGCGTTGGTGTTGGGAGGGCTGATCTGCTGCTCGGCGCTCTCGGATCGGGAGAAGTACCCGGACTCGGTGCTGCCTTTGCTGCCGGGGCTCAGGAACGCCTGCTCGTCGATCACCTTCTTGCGCTCGCTCAGGCGCAGCGCCAGCTTCTGCTTGATGGTGTGGGTGTCCTCGGACTTATGGCTCAGGGCGTGCTCCGACGACGGCTCCATGAACTGGGAGCTGTCCTCGAGGGACTGGGACATGCTGGAATGGGACAGTGAGCAGCGGTCGTGGCTGGAGCCTTGGCTCCCCGCGCTCAGCAGGCTGCTGGAGAGCAGGGTGTGCTTCTGCCTGGGCGACAGCTCCACGCCGTGACCCATGGCTGCCGTCTCCTCCTCTGAGTCCGTGCTTTCCCCTTCCGTCGGCTCCTCGAAGTCCTCCCCGCCGATCCGCTCCATCTCCAGGCTCGAGGGGTACATCTCTGCTCCGATCCCTGAGGCCAGCCCAGCTTTTATCCGGTGAGCGTGGGACTTCCTGTGTTTGTACAAATTGCTCTTGGTCTTGAAGGAGAAGCCGCATGGAATGCAGGGGTAGGGCCTCTCCCCCGTGTGGGACCTGATGTGTTTCTGGAGCACGCTGGGCTTCGCGCAGGGCCTGCTGCAGTACTGGCAGATGTACTTGCCCGGCTTCTGAGGCTTCTTCTCCTTCTTGTGCACCTCCTCAGCTTGCTTCAGGGACACCTGGGCAGGGCGGGGGATGAAGACCTTCTGCACGGCCGGCATGTCCTCTGCGGGAATGATGGGCTGGGGGTGGGATGGGAGGAGCTGGCCGTGGTGGGCGTGCAGCCCGGGGGACGGGAAGGAGCCAGAGGGCCCTGGCCTGACGGGATCAACTAGCTGCCATGTGGGACCTTCCAGGACATGCTCCGGCTTCCCCGGGGACATAAATGCTGGTGCCAGTGCGTGCTGCTGAAGCTGCGGGGCGTGGGCAGGGTGGTCAAAGGAGGAGGGCTTGGATTGTTTCTGGTGGCCGGGCTTCTCCTGAGGCTCCTCTCGAGGAACGGGCAAAGAGCCGGAAAAGTGCTGCTGCGAGATGATATCTCGGAGAGGGGTTCCTGGGGAAGGAGCAGAGCTGCCCTGGTACGTAGTTGGGGATGAAATACTGCCTTGGAAAGCCTCTCCTTTGGGAAGCCTCTTTCTTGGACTTTCCTCAGCCTTTTTTGTGCTCTTCTGGCTTTGTTCAGGATCCATGACCTTAAAAGGGTCTTTGAATGCTATTTCGGGAAGGTTTTGGCAGGCTTCATTTATGAATAATAAAGGTCCCCTCTGTAGATTCCCTGTTTTGCCTGCATTTGCTACGAAGCTGGAGCCGCCGGGAGATGGTTGTTGATTTAAGATTTTACTAAAGTGTCACTAGTTGCTATTTGATTCAAAAAAAAAAAAAACGTTTCAAGGTCAATAAAGTTCACATTGGTAACACATGACAAACTACTTCAAAGAGAGAAAACTTTCCAAAACTTTCAGTCCAAATATTTTCCTTGTGAACTTGGTTAAGGCTTTAAACCTTGCCATTTTATTTCAGTTGACAGTGGCAAGCCTTCAAAGTCAAGATGCAACCCACAATGTGTCTCTTGTTTGTTATGCAAACCTTTGAAAACTTGAGACTTTAGTGCTCATCTCAGAAAGATCCTTTTTTTTTTTCCCCTCTCTCCTGTGCAAGGAAAATAACACTGAACGGTGGATGTCCCCCTGTGTCTTCCTTCTGTTCCACTTTGGAGTTCAAAAGCCTTGGAAAAGTATTTCCCACATTTCTGTAATTACATCCAAAAGAAAAACAGACAAGAAAAATTACTTTAGCTTTTGTGTGTAAGTAATTAACTGCTGCTCCTTTTGGGGGGGGTTAACAGTAAATATTTTGCACACAAATAATTCAGAACAACTCATTGAATGTCTGCCATTCACAAGACATTACTTTTAATGGCAACTTAAACATAAATTGCACTCAGGCGAACCTCAGGGACTCGGTTTAATGCTCACAAAACCTGGCTCTGAGGCAGCAACCAAAGACAGGAACTTGAAACAGAGACAGTTTGCAAAAATGAATTTAAACTCTTTCAAACTCAAGCTCCTCCTAATCTCCTGCAAACATGTAGGGGTTTAAAGTTTTTGTAATTGTATTTCCCTTCCAAACCGACGGACTCCAAAGCTCTGCCTCATGCCTCTTACATCCCCGACAAATAACAAGGCATCTCCTCCAGATAAAAGCTGCTCTTGAGCTGTGCTAATCTTCAGTGTCACCTACAACAAAGGCAGGTAAAGAGGAGCTTTTATTGAAGTGTTGCTTCTTTAATTTCCTGCCTCTTGTCACCAAACAAATGTAGAAATCCAATTTCTGTGGCACACACAAACAAAGATACAAACCCAATTTCTGTGGCACACCTGTGGGGTGTCATCGAGGGCTGTTCCTAAAGGGAAACCTCCTTGAGATGAGTGTGGATGGGACCCCTCAAACCCTGTTAACCACCCTGGCCAGCAAACACAGCTCATGATGCACTGGAGCTGCAGCCTGGCTGCACTGGGATCAGCCAGGGTCTCCAAGAGATGGAGTGAAAGATGCTCTGAAGGAAAAGAAGGGTGGTGCTTTTTAAATGAAGTGAATTGATAGGTGTGATTTATTATAACAAATTAATTATTGTCCTTCTTTCCAAAGGTGTTGCCTGCCCTGAGGTGCAGTGCCCTGCTAGGACAGGATTACACTGGATTAATCAGAGGAAACTGCTCCAAGCCCTGTGTTCCCTGAGGATGGGGCTGAAGTGCAAACCCAGCAGAGCAGGAAGGAGCAGGGGACTGAGATCTGAGCTCAGGGATGGCCCAACTTCCTCCTGCTGGGTGAAGAGCCAGGAGGAGAAAGCACAAACTCCTGCAGGGATTCCTCACTCCTCACTCACTTCTACAACCCCATGGACTCAGTGAGCAAAGGGACATGGAGTTTAAGGGGATTTAGCTGAATTAACGGAGTCTAATGATACTGGGACACCCTGGGACACACTGTGAGCAGCCAGACTTCACAAACCCTCTGAAAACTGTCCCCTCAGATGGCCAAATTTGGGGTGCAAGTCCTTGGACACAGCTCTCTCATGGAGAGAGGCAGGGACACAATGGGGACAAAGGATCCCCCATGGGGGCTCAGCTGAGGGACAGCGGCTCCCCTGAAATGTCATTTTTCACTGACTGCATAAGTGGCTTCTCTCACTGCCCACCTGTGACACCACACCTAGGGAAAATGACACAAGATCAGGCCTAGCCTTGAACTTCCCTTCCTTCTCCTCAGATCCAGGTCCTGATCCCTCCCAGCACCAGCTTCAAACTTCCCAGGACGTGCAGAGCACCTGCTCTTGCCCTGACTTGTGAAGAAGTCAGGCTCATTACTGTGAGAAGGATTTAATTACATTTTGAAACCCCTTTTCAATGCTGACTAACCCTGGCCGTAGTCTGGGCTAGACTTTGAGCCCAGCATTTATTCAAGATCAAAGACACTCATGGAGCTGATTTATCACCTCGATTTCTGCACTGACTGCTGGGGTTTGCCCCACTCGTGACACACAGAGCTTTTTAACTTGGCAGAATTGGATTTTAGCAGGGACAGAGAACATTAACTGGGTATAAGTGGATTTAAGCAGGGATTTTTTCAGGAAGAGCAGAGTGAGCTGCCACAAGCTCAAATATTCACATTTAAGAATTCCCAACTCAGCCTGAACAACATCATAATACTGAATTTTCTTCAGTAGGCCACATATCAATTCCTAAGTGTTTAACAATTAGGCTTGCAAAGAAAATTCTTGAGTTAATTCAGTGTCACCCCAAATGTTCAGCCCATCCTCATTCTCCTCTGATGAACACATGGACCCCAGCTGATTTTTATTTTTTAGGAATTCTGCACAAAAGTGAACAATCCAAGAACAGGCCAACAGACAAACACACCTGGCTGCCTACAGCAGCGAGCAGGGCCATTCTGGGCCAGTTCAGGCTACTCTGGACAGCTTTACTGCATTACTGGGAATGAGGCTCCTGGAATGCCAGTGGCAAACGATAATTCTCCTGGCTGGATGCAGTTCATCCAGGCTGAACCTTCTCCAAGGAAAATTTAACAGTGCAATGAAAAATGGGAGGGAAAAAAATGAACCCTGGGAGGCTGGGGCTGGGGGGGGCTCTGGGCAGGGTTTGATCACCCTCAGTCCCTTCCAGCCCAGGATATTCCATGATTCTATGGCCCTCCAC
>VZUI01040154.1:0-59698 GCA_013401135.1 Cettia cetti | reverse complement strand
GGAGAGGAGAGGAGAGGAGAGGAGAGGAGAGGAGAGGAGAGGAGAGGAGAGGAGAGGAGAGGAGAGGAGAGGAGCAGTATTCCAGAAGGATCTGAAAATCATGTCTCCAGATCACTCAGAAGAATCACCCTGCACAGACATCACCACTTAACAAGCAGCTGAAGGCTTCAGTTTTCAGTGCAGGCCCTTAGCTTACTGCCACTTACCCAGGAATTGAACAGAGCCTGTAATGCCAGACCTCAGTATTAATGAACCTGTTTTTTTTACAGGTAGGGCAAGATTTGGCTCTTCAGACTATAAAGTTTCCCTTCTAAGAGAAAAGGAGATATGCAGCCCAAAAGAAATACAGAACACCATGTTTAAGGCTGAATTGAAATAAATGTCCTACCAAACTCAATGAAGTCTCTTGTATTGGTGATAAGTTTAGCAGTTTACAAATGTATGCTTCAAAAAGAGGGTCCTCTCTGAATGCCTTAATATTTCCAGCATATCCCATAATAAGCCTAATGGTTTACCACATAATTGCATCATTAGTAAAATGGTGTTCTTGTTCAGTTACAACTTTCTATTGGCTTAGAGAAAGGATTTCAAATTTGCATTTAAATGAAATTGAGCAAAGAGTGATAAAGGCTTCAATTAAAAGGCCACCTGTTTTTGTTAATTCATTTTTAATAGGAACAGTAAATATTTTCAGTTGATGCACTTTCTGCTGCAAGATTAGTACATTCTTCTCTTCTTTATCTCCAGTGTCAGACACCCCTCATTAGAGGAGTCTGTCATTTTCTCTGACTGAAGGAACCTGTCTCAAGCTTTATGAATCCGTTGGTACAAGACAAATAGTAAAGTAAACCAAAGAGTTATTTAGAAAATGCAAACAAAAACACCCCAATGTATGATCAAAGTAAATTCTGTAAATAAATTATTTCAAAAAATCAATTAGTTTGAAGGCTGGAGGGAAGCTGGTTCCTCAAACAAAACACTCAAATTCTTTCTTCATTTACACTCTTCTTGGAGGCTACTGATTTCACTTGGGCACACTGGTATGAAACAAAAGTAATCTTCCATGTCAAAATTATGTAATGCAATTAAAACTTAAGGATTACAAATATGTAAACCACAAATCATGACAAGAAGCTTTTGTGGAATATAAACCCAACTGGTGTTCACGGAGTATGAGCTTCAGTTGACATCTGGAAACAATAAATCTTTCTATAAAATGTCTTCCTTTGATGCTAAATTTTTCACTTTTTGATCTTGTCTTATAGGTTTACAGGTCTAGTTTTGCTCAGTTGCCACTTGAAACATAGAACCTTATCTTGCTTTTCTAATATTTTTGAAATAATTTGTTGTCATAATTGCTTCTGTTTTCCATTTACTGTAACCATAACTACTAATTTGCTAATGGCCACTACACATCTGTTACAACCAAAGCTTAAAAATCCAAAATATCCACAAGAAAAACTTGCAGTGGATACCCTTCTCTTTGGGGATGCAGCATAGGCATTAAATAAAGAATTGAAGTATTTCATTAATTTGTGCTTGTTTCCTGTTAGCACAACATCATAGTAGTAAATAAATGAATTAAGTTTCTTGTAGCACAAGCCAGAGAGACCTTCACAGTTATTTTTCACTCTCAGATGCCTATTTATGGGAAAAGCAGGGGTCCAATCCCACTTTTAAAAACATTATCCTTGATTTAAATTATGACTGGTTTTTAATGCTATGTGGTTTTCCACAATCAACTTAACAGGGAACATGTTTTCCATTTCTGATTGAATAAAGAAGGAAATTAACAGAAAAGTAAATAGAAGATATTCACGTGAAACTGCAGGTCAGGGGATTTACCCCTATTTGTTAAAAGTTAAACATTTACAAGAGAAAATAAATACTGCACAACTCTCCTTGCCTCTTCCCCTCTCTTGTTTCCCTTCTTTTGTGTGTATTTCTGAGTGACATACTCATATAATTTGTTTGGGTTTTTTTTGTATTTGCTGGAGGAAGGAATATATCAGGAGTTTTAAATAATTGATTTTTACTTGACTCAGATTCTACTTCTTAACTGGTAGTTGCTGCAGTTGCTTTCTTTTCATGCTTGCAAAGCTGAACTAAAAATATATCTTGAAGTCAAGTTCAGCATGACTACGTGTTGCAAATGGTTTGGACCTAATGTTCTGCCATTAAATAAATATTTTAGTACTTCTCTTTAAAGTTAGGTTTATTGGGTTTGCGTGGCAAGGCTTTAGTAATTGGAGGGGCTACAGGGGCGCCTTTTGGGAGAAGATCCTAGAACCTTTCTCCATGTCCGATGGATCAAATTCTCCAGCCAGAAAAAAAATCCTGCACAATTTCAGAAAAAGAGGGGAGTGGGACTATGTGAGAGAAACTCTTCAGACACCAGGTTCAGTGCAGAAAGAGGGGGAGGAGGTGCTGCAGGTGCCAGAGCTGAGATTCCCCTGCAGCCCCTGGTGCAGAGCACGGTGAGGCAGCTGTGCCCCTGCATGTCCAGAGTGGAGCAGAGATCCACCTGCGCCCCTGCCATGGGGGACCCTGCACCAGAGCAGTTGAGTGTCTGAAGGAGACTGGGACCCTGTAGGATGCCCGTGCTGGAGCAAGCTCCTGGCAGGACTTGTGACCCCACAGAGCACTCACACTGTAGTAGCTCATGATACACTGCAGCCTCTGGGAAGGACTCATGCTGGAAAAGTTCATGGAGAACTGGCTCCTGAGACTGACTCCACATTGGAACATGGGAGGAGTGGGACGATTCTGCCCCCGTGAGGAGGGAGTGGCAGAGACAACTTGTGATGAACTGACCACAGCCATTCCATCTCCCCCTGTGACATTTTAGGGAAGAAGGTAGAGAATTCAGGGGCAAAGTTGAGCCCAGGAAGAAAGGAGGGATGAAGGTAAGGTGTTTTAAGATTTGTGTTTATTTCTCCTTAATCTATTCTGAATTGTTTGCTAATAAACTAAATTAACTTTCCCCAAGTCAAATCTGTTCTGCCTGTGATGGTGATAGGTGAGTGATCTCTCCCTGTTCTCATATTGACCCACAAGCCTTTTGTTGTGTTTTCTGTGCCCTGTCCAGCTGTGGAGGGGAGAAATAGAACAGCTTTGGTCAGCACCTGATGTCCAGCCGGGAACCAGCCACCACAGAAGGCTAAGGAAACTGGGGAAAAGTATATAAAAGACTGATTTCAGTTCAGCTCTAAGGGTCAAAAGACTATAAATAATTACTATGCTTATAGAGAAGACTGTTTTATGCTCTCCAACCCAGTACAGAGGACTCAGTGCTCTTTCTCTCATTCCCCTGGTAAAGCAGTATATGAGTTAATTATTGCTGTAGCTGTTACAGTTTAAACCAAATGGGGAAAAGAGACAGCATGAAAGTCAAGCTGAAGTAGTGGGAAATAGCAGCTTTTTACTCAATGGCCATCTGCAGCCCTACAATATTGACCTGATCACTGGAAAGGTCACAACATTCTCTGTGACTGAAATGTCAAGTGCAGAAGAATATGTACTCATCTAACTCCTGTAGAATTAAGTATCTTGGTATATGCTCTAATTTTAGAAGTGCACATTACCTTTATTTAAAGGTATTAAAGGGTGGAGCTAAGTTCATTTTTTTTCAGTAAAGCAGTGGATTCAATAAATTGCTAGATTTTCTGTAGCATTTACCACCTACCTAAAGGGAAAAGAATCTGTCCTATAAAAACATAATTGGGGATATCACCAAGTAGAAAACTTGTAAACACAAAGACAATAAAGTCACATTAAAGAAGCAACAATTATACTTTCATTTGCATAAATATTTATTAATTTGTTTTTAAATTGCTTGTACAAATAGGTTTTGGCATTTTTTAACTTTCAATAGAAATACACAAGTTGTATTGACAAGCATTTTTTTCCCCACAAAGAATTCCTTATAAACCTGTTCTCAGACACAACTCTACTATCTCAAATTCTAAATAGCTAATTTTTACCAATATAAAAAGACAATTATTTCTCAGATTTATCATCTTTTTTGAGGGAAGCAAAAATTCATGGCTATCACAATATTTTTGTATTTGGGTAACTGCACATTATTCACTGTGAGGAGAGTGAACTGTTTTTCAGGATAAATGGTGATGAACAGAATTCATGTACTTCTAATTGTGACACCTATTGGCCAACAGAGGAAAACATTCAAACATCTCATTTTGCTGAGTTCTCAAAATAAATCTGAATAACTGATAGTTTAAAACCCTGAACCTTGTCTTTCAAAGAAGACTAAAGGAAGTTCAGAGCCCTGTTCCTTGATTTTGGGTTAGGGGTTTTTTTGTGGTTGGTTGGTTTGTTCATTTATTGCAGTCTGTTTTTATTTGTCTGTTTTGTTGGTTGGCTACTGAGGAGTCTTGCCAGTGGATTTGAGGTTGGGCTGAGAGCACTTTTGGGATTGATATTACAACAGTAAATTTGTATGCCTCACCTGAATAACACAGTGGGATAGGAATTTATCCTGGTGGGTTGATGGCAGTTTGCAAGGGGCAGTGATATGACAGATAAATCTACCATTCTGTGGCTCTGCCAACTGCTGCTTACCCCATTCCATGGAAAAAATAAATGCTAATGTAGTAAACATGTCACTGTCATTAGGTTGAGTTGTACTATTTCTTTCAGCTTCTCTGCCCTGCTCTAAATCAGCAAAGAAGCCAGAAACCACACATCACATTTAAACCACCCTTTGGGCATCTGTCCATCTCAGGAACAATGGTAACTAGAACTACAAATCTAACCTTACCTTTATCTACTTCCGATGACTTTTTGATTTATCTTTGTCAGGCAGGAGGCTGAAAACATCTGAAGGTTAGTTTAACATACTCCTATAAGTAGTGGAGAGCAGGGGGCAGGAAAAGAATTTTAATATTTTGTCAAAGAGAGGTTAATTATATTTTCTTCTGCAAAATATTTTTCCCTGGAAACCTTATTTTGTTCTGCCTTGCTGTTCCCATTTTAGCTCAGTTCATTGCATATATACCATTGAAACTCTTCAAATTGATCCAAAACTTGGGGGACCTCACACCCTTCTGTGTTTGTGTAGTGGGAATAACACACACCAGAAGAGTTATAATTCAGCCTGGTATTGAATTCATCAGAAAATTTTGCAAAGAAATCTCTTGCTCAGCTTTAATAAGGATTAACCAGTCAGAGGTCATAGTCTGTTCTGGTTAATATCACTTCTACCCCCTGAAATATAAATTAATTATAAGATCAAGCCTAATTTATGAGTATGTCAAAAACATGTTGTAGATGGTATTTTAAAAATTATGAGAGAAAGGATTCACACACTGTTGAGGTTTTTTGTTTTGTTTTGTTTTTTAATAGAGCATAGCTCCACTTTTTTTAGTTCATTATTGAGTTCAACTCAATAGTTCATTATATCCCTGATTCACATCATATTTGCAGGATACCTCATACATCCAGTTTGGGATTCAAAGAATCTCCTTATCACTTCCAAATTGTGTTGCTTTCTCAAAAAAAAAAAGAAAAAAATGAAAACAAAAAACCAAAACACCCAAACCCTAACATTTTTCCTTCAATAATATGGGAAGTAGATAACACGAATTCTTTAAGGTCTAATAAATCTTTGGAAGTCATCATGATAATAGTAAATAAAAATGGTTTTCAGTCACACAGGCAGTTTAATATTGATGGCAATTGCAAGACACCATCCACTTGTACAAAAACTTAACTTCCATATGAAAAATTATGTAATGGAAATAAAAGGAGGAGAAGTAAATTTTAAGCATAAAGCCATATATAAGAAAAATACTTAGCCAACTAAGCAAAGATGAAGGGAAGGTGAACAAAAGTATGGTTGGTGTTGTATGTGCACATAAGATAGAATGTATATATAGACACATAAAATTATGTGTTTATATATATGCATTCCATATAGGTGAAAAAAATATGTGATTGTCATATTTTATGCTGCCATAATTCCAGCATAATTGTGTACATTTTTCTTGCAAATCCAGAAAATGTCGCAGGGCTTCAAGTTTAAAGATTCTTATAGGTAATGTAGGGTTTATTAATTACATATGGGTCATAATTGCACAACAAATTATTTATTATCATGATTAAAAGCAACTTTGGAAATAGGATTTGCTCCTGAGCTTAATGAGAACTTAAAGAGAGTGTAAATATTTTGACAGAGACCTTGCCCTTGTGAGCATCATTTAATGCATTGCAAACAAGTCCGCTTTTCCTGTCGCTTATAGGGTGGGATATGCACAGCACTAGTCAGCTTCTGTATTAAACTATCTACTTTTCTGCACTTTTAATCAAATTCCCTTGTCCTCAACTTCCCTTTTGAAGTGGAGATATTTCACTTTAAGCAGCCCTGATGTTAGAAGGGTTGGTCTTTGCTGACCTATGAAGGTCAGTTGAAACTACTGCACTATCTACTCTTCTGCAGCATTTGTAATGTTTCTCCCATGTTGAATAATTTAAATGATTTCTTAACGTGACCAAATACTTTACTATTGACATATATACACATATTTCATGTATTTTTTATCTAACATTTAATACAAGGGAAACCTTCCTTCCCTTAATCCACAAAGAATTTTTTGGATAAAGAAGGTGGTTAAGCTTTCTCTACATAAGATTCAGTCAAAAATTTCTTGATACATGTCAACATTTATACCAGTTTAGGACCACACCCAATACAGATCTAAGTCCAAAATGAAAGGAGAGGTGGATGGAGATTATGTTATCCTGGATATATTGCCTGCTGTGGGTGCACCTGCTGCCGGATATTTTTAATGGAATGGCAAAATGCTCCTTAATCACCATGGTCAATCTCCAATTTATCTCAGTTGTTGGGGTTGTCATTAATTTTAACGTTTTACTTGGGGACGTCTAAAGGTTTGAATGAACTTTCATGTAGAAGAAAGTCAAGTGAATTTGTGAAAACAATGAAACATATGTCTGTATATATTTCCTTCAGAGCCATCAATATCAGTCTACAATAACAGGAGTTGTTAAAAATCTCTACTTTTCCCTGGAAATTCACATTGAATTTTAAATGCAAAATTCTGATGGTAACTATTAAGATATCATACTGAATTTCACTGAAAGTATTAGAGAAGTCTTTGTGAGGTTTTTGATACTTGGTATAGTTCTCCTGCTTACTGAAGTTCATTTTCTTTCTTATCTTTATGATTTACAATCATATAACTTGTTTTCTATTAAGGCTTTTATAGCAGTTGATCGTTTTGTATCCTAAGTTCATGATGAAGTAGAACTTATTTTGATCCTCATAAATTTTAATTTAAGCTAAAATAAAATTTTGCCTTGCTAACACTAGTTTCCTTCAATATTCTCCTTTAATTTTAAAATATAATTTTAAAATAAATTTACTGTAGAAAAATGGTGTTTGGAAATTATAAACATGTGAAACTGAAAGCTTAGAGAACTGCATAGCCTCTCTGGAATAGATAGGTCTAGGCTCCACCAACTTCTCTATGTCACAGAAAATACAGGGAAAATTGTTTTCTTTTCAGGGTAGAAAAATATTTTTATCATATTACATATATTGTTGCTCACCTACTTATTATTGTTATTATTGCTCTTACATGCCTCTTTATGCTACCATATACTTCCATTTATTGTTTTAAAAGGTATTTTTCAGTTTTACTGTATTCCAGCATTTTTTAAAAAATCAGTTCATGCACATAGGACATTAATTTGAAATTTGGCCTTAACAGACCCATTACTAAGGAAATACCTGTCAGAACTATTCAGATGAGAGGATATTTAAAATCTGGTGTACTTGGCAATGGAGAGATTTTCACCATATTTAAAAAAATTCAAAATACACTGTCTGAATGTACATAACTTACTTCATATAGAAAGCACAGAATATTTCAATCATGATGATCACTTTGTAAATGTGTCTCAATGTTTCAGCATATTGAGTGTTGGTAAAGTGAAATACTTTTCATAATTCTGAAATTGCTTTGGTGGATGAACATAAAGTAATTGAAAACTTTTGTTACACAGCTTTTAAAGCCAAATAAAAAATTTTCAATAGTGTACTTTACTGCATTATGCAATATATGAGGCAAGCAATTAACTTCAAGCAAATACTCATTTTCATTTCCCATTAACTCTGTAGTCATAGGGATGTTCTCCAAAATTAATCTCAGGGATACTGGTTGCAAATGATGATATGTTGTCAAAGTTCAAACCAGTTGATCGTTGTATAATTTTTCTTTCTTCAATACCCCTAATTCAGTTTCATTGATGTCCTGAAGATAATCAGGCAAACTGTGGTGTTACTCTCTTTCCAAGTGTGCATCATGGAACAATGGTCACAAACTTCATTGTATTTCTGCTAGATAAAAGGCAAAATACACAGTTTTCATCAAATTAACTGAGCTTTTTTTTCGTATTAGAAAAAGTAGGTATATTTTTTTCAATGCACAAAGCTTTTGATTTCTTTCATTCTGTGTATTAATCTTGGAAAATGACAGCATCCAACTTTTTAAGTAGACATTATGAAATACTGTTGGCAGATTCTGTTGCTCATGCTTAGTTTTCTTACTTCTAATTACTACTAACAAAAAAAGCTAAAATATTCTGTTCCTAGAAGGTGTGGTAGGATTATTGTTAAATGGAACTGAATTAACCTATTTCTCTACCTCATTACCTACCTGGAATGCAGTATTCACTAAGTTTTGCAATAAAACATTCAAGCAGAATAAACAGAAATAATTTTCTGTTTCTTATAGCTCCTAATATACTTTTTTTGTTTTATTTTACATTAGTATGGGTTTTGTATGTCCATGTTTTCATTCCAAATATGTAATTTTGGCACACTAAAAATGAAAGTGGTAGGGGTTTTTTTGTGCTTTTTATTTGAGTGGTATATAAATTTGTTCCAGACTCAGTGTTTATATTAAAGACTACATTAAACACAAGGCATGGATGGCCAGATGCAGAGCAAACCTGCCACAGAAGCACAGTCTTGTTCAAATCAGAGCAGGCATTTCTTCAAGCACTCTGCCAAAGTGCTTCTGTGCTTCTGAGACCAACAGCAGAAAATGGGAGGATTTAGCCTGTGTCCCAGCCACCTCAAAATGATGAAGTTATGTCCATGTGCACTGAGAAAGACAGACAGATCATTTTAGCATAATTTTATGAGAGTTTATTTTAAACCTTTGGGTTCAACCCAAAACCCTTTAAACCTTATGACCCCTCTAAGTCTTCTGAGGCTGTTCTTATGGTAGCAGTTCTGTCTTGTCAAAATCTGAATTTTAGCAGCATCTAGAGGGTGTTTTTATCGTTGCTATTGTTATCTGATCACTGTTGGTTTTAGATATTTTCAATTTCAAGAGGCTTTCCCATATAAATATTGTTAAGTGAGCAGATAAACTCACTAGGCAAAAAAACAAACAAAAAACTTTCCTTTTTTTCTGAGAGTGGAATGAGAAAACCTGACAACAATGCAGAGTCAGATCCAGCTGCTGTCTGTGCAGAGAGCAGTAGATTGTCTCAATGATAGCAGAGGGCCAAGAGCCTTTCTCCATGACATGAGACACTGGCGAGGATACAATTCCCTTCCTTCTGCAGTGGCAGTTGCTCTTTCCCCTGTTCCTTGCAAACAACAGAAACAACTTCTCTTGTGGAGAGTACTCATTCAAATATAAGGCAAATAAAGACTTCACTGGATAAGGAAATGCTACTGTGGTGATCTTTCGGCCTAGGATTTGTCATGTAAGACATTTGCAACTCTTCTATGTGTTCAGATGAGCCAATATCCCACTAGAAGCTTGCAAGTGTGAAACCATTATTTTTTACATCAGTATGAGGGTGAGAAAGACCAAAATAATAGTGAACTGTTTCACAGGAACTAAATATCCATTAGAATATTTATGACAGTGGGTTTTTAGTACTCATTATCCAGTCCTAAGTTTTAGCATTTTAAAATATATTTATTATCAAGTATGAGATTTTTGCAAGAATCCCAACACAAGACCTAGGCTCCAGGTTGGTCTCTTTTAACTCTAAAATAAAAGGATTAACATTATGAAGTCCCTAAAAGGGTATTTTTACCCAGGCAGGAATTTCATCCTATATAACTAAATGTATTAAATACTAAGAACAGGAGATTATCTTCCACTCGGAATTACCAACAACAATGTTTAGAATTACAGTAATCTTCTGCAAATACAAACATTTCTATCACAATATATTTCAAGTAATCTGTACGGGGTTTTTTAATGTGTGCTTTATCTTTCTTTAAACTTAGTTTTTGAGAATTTTACCAAAAAAAAAAAAAAAAGTTATATCAGTAACTCAATACAATTTTTTTTCATTTTGTAATTTATTTTGTAATTCTATTGTTTTGCGTTACACATCTAAGATGTCCTCTTTCCTCTAATAATTTATCAAAGGTATTAATTATCTATTTATTATGTATTATATTTTTATACCAGTGAAGAAATTTATTAAAGCCAAGAGTGTGTCCTTGTGGCCAAGAAGGCCAAAAGTATCCTGGGGTGCATTAAGAAGAACTTTGCCAGCAGGTCGAGGGAGGTGATCCTGCCCTTCACTCAGCCCTGGTGAGGCCACACCTGGAGTGCTGTGTCCAGTTCTGCCCTCTGCAGTACAGGAGAGACCTGGAGCTCCTGGAGCAGGTCCAGCAGAGGGTCCAGATTGAGGGAGGGATGCCATGCAATAGGGCAAGAGGCACTCAGCAGAAACTGATGCACAGAAATATTCATGAGAATATGAGACAGACCTTAATAGTGTGGGTGACCGAGCACAGGAGCAGATTGCCCTCCCTCTCCCTCATTGAAGGTATTCAAGAACCACCATCCTGTGCTCTAAAACAAATCTCCTTCAGCAGGAAGTTTGGATCAGATGTCCCACTTTGATCCCTTCCAACCAGACCCATTCTGTGATTCTGTGATTCTTTAAATAACAGTTGCCTATAGCCTGGACAGATCTTCTTAAAATCTGTGGAAAAATCCCAGAACTTTAGGGCTCTGATTTTAAGCACAAAGTACACAACATTCCTAGCTTTTTTGGGAAGTTTCCAAGAAACTGAACTATTCATAGCTTTTCAAAATCGCCATATTGTTGATTTACTCTTGAATTCTTTTTGATCAAATTGACAGTGATGGAGTAGAAGCTTTGTTGTTGATAACATATTGAGATATGTGTTTTAAATTTAATTAAGGCTTGCTGAAAACTACAGATAGTGGGTTATATGAATTTCATGCAAAAAAAAAAAAAGCAAGAAATAAGGAATAAAATAAAATTGTTACATGTTCTCATTCCTTCATGAACAATCAGTATAAAAATTTTGGAAGTTAAATTAAAAACAGATAAAACCTTGCCACCCAAAAGCCCCCCAACCAACCTACCAGCCCTAAAACCCCACCAAATTAAGCAAGAGAATGAAATATCTGTCCAATAAATAATCCCATGCATTGAGACCTTAGTGCTTAGCTACAAGATATCCACCTAGAGCATATCAGATGATGTAATGAAGATGATAATGAGGAAAAAAATAAATTACATATTTCAAAAGTAATGAAACATGTTTCTACCATAAAAAAAAAGATTTTAAAATGCAGGTAATAATTTTTAAAAGCCTTGAAGTCAGTATTTACAATACTGACCAATATTGTACTATTAAGAACTTGTGTTTTGAAGCTTTGTAATCAGCAGTACTTTATATTTTTAGTATATAAATTAATGATAATGTGATCTAAATTATTTTTCTGTATGTAACTTAAATAGACATTTATAAAGTCACTTAATCCCTTCAAAATTAATAACAGGAGTATAAGTGAAATGGTGTTTGGTACAAGAAGCAGCAACCTCTGTAAAAATTCCACAATGGTGCTCAGTTGGGGAAAAATCAATTAGCTCAGAAAAGAAGTCCCATAAATTATCAGGTTGAGTGAGGTACAACTTAGATGGACTAGAATGGGTGTGAAGACCTGTCTGAAATTCTATGGAGAGGTGTTTCTTGAAAGACTTGTCAGTACTTGCTGAGGACTCCACTGCTTATTGACAACTCTGTGTCCTTCCTCAAAATGTGCTCCTTAATGTATTTGTTAGGGTAGGAAGTCCAGGTTTTAAATAATTAGTGAAAAGAAAAATTTCAGAACAAATTTTGTCTCTGCAAATATTCTAAGTGTAGGAATATTGCATCAGGAAATGAAACTTTTGCTTTAATTTCTTTTTAAATGGATACTGCCCTAAAAGCGGTGTTTTGAAAATTCAAGGAATAAGTTCCGGGATGGTGAACCTAGAAATTAGATGAGGAATGTGTACTTCGAGTGTCAGCCAAGGCTGGGCATAAAATAGGATCCAAATTGTCATGGAGAGTAACTATGAAAAAAGATAACTATCCACAAAAAAATGTTTCTAAGCATATAGAGAAAATTGTGGTATTCATACTAAGACCAGAATACCAGTAGAATCAGATTTTTTTTTTTTTAATTAAGCAGTAGTTGAGCATAAGTTTTCAGGATAATCATTAAACACAGTGAAATGCTTTAGAGATATGAATACTTTGGAAAAGATTTCTCATTTTCTGGACAGATTTGCCCATAATCCTACTGAGCCAGCCAGATCTGTGAACAGATCTGGTAACATTTTTAGAATTCCTTTATGTTGTCTCTTGAAAACATTTTAGAGGTAAATCACATGTAGTATGAATGTAGAAAAAGTATTTTTATGCTGTAAAGTAAATGTAAATGTAATGCTGAAATGCAGTACTGCAATTTTCCATGGCTTGATTTCTTCTGAGTCTTGTGTTTGCTGTACCATGTTCTGCATAGTCCTGCTTTTTCCATATGCACAACAATTCACTGAATCACAGAATATACTGAATTTAAAAGGACCCACAAGGATCACTGCATCCAGTTCCTGATGTTGAACAGATCCATCCTCAAGAGTCATACCATGAGCCTGAGTGCATTGTCCAAACACTTCTTGAACTCTGTGAGGCTGGTGCAGTGACCACCTCCCTGATGAGCCTGTTACAGTGCCCAACCATCCTCTGGGTGAAAAACATTTTTCTAATGTCTAGCCTAGACCTCCCCTGACACAGCTTCAGGCCATTCCCTTGGATCCTGTCATGGGTCACCACAGAGAAGAGATCGATGCCTGCCCCTCCTCTTCCCCTCATGAGGAAATTGTAGATTTCAATGAGGTCTCCCCTCTTGCTCCTCTTCTCCAGACTGAACAGACCAAGTGACCTCAGACCATCCTTAGAAAGATTCCCCTCAAATCTCTTCACCATTTTTGTTGCCTTCCTTTGGGTGGTCTCCTACAGCTTAATGTGATTTTTATGTTGTGGTGCCTAAAACTGCCCCCAGCACTAGAGCTGAGGCTGCACCAGTGCAAAGCAGAGCAGGACAATCCTCTCCCTCCCCTGGCTGGCCATGCTGGGCCTGATGCCCTTCAGGACAGGGTTTGCCCTCCTGGCTGTCAGGACACACTAATTCATCTGGGACTGCTCCTGCTTCCTTTTTATACACATTTTTCCTTTCCTTTCTCTTTTCATTGCCTTTTTATGACTTTGTGTCTCTTTTTTCTTTTCTGCATTTATCACTCCTTCTCCTTCATCCCGACAATTCTTGTGATATTTGTACAACAGTTGACACTAAATGATATACAACAGTCAAACTTCACTTGAAATTCAACACTGAATACTTCTGAGATGTGCTGTGCTCATACTAGCTCAATGTTATTGATCAATGACAACAAAGAACTGTAGAACAAAAGGAGATGAAGGGATGACAGAAATCACACAGAATCCCAGCAGAAAGCCTCCTACAGACACATGAGACATTTAGTGCCAGTGAGCCCAGGTCACTACAGTGTGTATTTCTCCAACTGACTTTCGTATGTATAGGAACAAAATTACATGTCTTATTGAACAGAATAAATAAAACAAATAGAGAGTTACATGGTGGCTATTACAGTCATCCTAGCAGAAAAAAGCGTTGCAGTATTTTTCAGAATATTCTACCATATATTCTACTATATTTCATTTCAAAAATTATATTGGTTCTCTAGGGATAAGCATATATTATTAGAGTTTAAATATTTCTGTGTCTTCCTTCATATATTACCACTTCTGCTAACTTTATAGGTATTTTTGAAACAATTTTAAATGAACCATATGCATTGAGTTCCTACTAAAAAGTGTGTAATATTTTCAAGTGAAAAATTAGATCCCCATACTGAGATTATTCTGCCTCAGCTCATGGCATGTATTGAATTTATAACTGCTTTTTTTTTTTTCTGTCAAGCTTTTTTCCAATAATGAGTATTAAAATGATTATATGAAAATAAATTGCATTACACAGTATTGTAATGTTTTCAAAGATGACATTACATTAGTCTAACACAGGTCAATTTTCTTTGGCCCTCTAATAGCATGGATAATACCTTGCTTTGTGGGTGTTTTTTCTCTTGTTATTTCAGATTTTCCCTTTTTTTCCTGGAAGAAATGTGCAACATTTCCCGGCACACATAAATAAGGTCTGTTTTTAGATTGTACTGCGGGCACCATGTCTAGGTTTACTTCAGCCGCTAAATCTAATAAACATCTACTGGGATAGTAATTTTTAAGTTCAAGTTCAATATCAAACATGTCAGCAGTGCACTTAGCAAGAAGCAGGGCAGCAGTTTGAAGAAAATGCAGATCCAGTCACCAGTAATTTTTATCAAATTATAAACCCTTGTTAGAGTGCTGGGATTTCATCAGCTAACATTACCAAAATAAAAGCAATCCTTCTGCAGGAGGTGATTGCTTTTCTTAGGCATAGGTAGATTAAGCATCAATTCATTTACATACTTTTGACACATGCTCTGCCATTCCCATCTTCATTATCTGCATTTGTAAAATGAATGCTACATTTTGCCTGGTATTATCAGGAAGTTTCATGCTGATCAGAAATCGACTGGCGTTCATATTTATTTTCTCATATCTATTGATGTCATTTTTCATTCAAATTTTTTATTTGTTTTCTCACCTTGTAAAAGAATTGCTGATGACTTAAAAAATTATTCATCATATTTAGAGGTATGTAATACTGTGGTAAATTATGCATATGTACTTTAGAGGAATTAATTCTACAGTAGGATACTGATGGTCTGTGTATATTTGGCAGGTAGATTAAAGATACTGAACACATTTTTCAAACAGCACAAATTTATTTCTGAGCTAAGAGAAAGATGTAGAGGATGTCCTATTTTCGTAAGCCAAATACAAAACTTAAGGCATTAAAATTTTGGTGTTCTGATGAATCCTGAAGTTACCCTGTTCCACTACACATTTATCAAGTTCTGAGTTAGGTAAATGGTTTGATGTCTAAATTCAAAACAACTCCTAATCTAGTTTTCTACCCAACTTGGACTAGATTCAGAAAGTGATTTTATGACCCAGCTGGAGTCCTCTGGCTGGAGAACCTTCCAAGTGAGGAGGGACTGAGAGAGCTAAAACAGCTTATCCTGGAAAAGAGAAAGTTTAGGGTGATTTTAAAGTGTATTAATACTTGATGGGAGGGAATGAAGGATCCAGACTCTTCTCAGGAATGACCATTGACAGAACAAGGGGCAAAGGGCAAAGATTAAAATCCAGGAAATACTACCCAAAAACAAGAAATAACTTTTTACTTTGAGGATAGTTACACATTCTCATGGGTTTCCCAGAGAGGTTGTGGAGTGTCCATCCTTGGAGATTTTCAAAACTCAGTGGAACATTGTCCAAGGCTTCTAATTTAGATGCATAATGGGGCTTTGCTGTTTGGCTTCAAAATGTTCTTTCCCACCTCAACCATGCTGTGAATCTGTAACACACTCACACTCACACTCACCCCAGGAGACAGTATTTCAAATATCCTATATCTAACTAAAATGTGGAAGAACTCTGTGCAAAATACTCACATCTGACTTTCCTGAAGTTATGGACACACATGACCAAGTTCTGATACTTGCTCCTGAGGTATATATTAAATCTGTGTTTACAACATGTTCCAAATTGGATCTTCCAATATATTTTTTTATTTATCCTTCCCCCTGAAGCTCTTCTGTGTGTTTCAGAGACTGTAAACTGCATATCTAAAGCAATGGGAAAATAAAGATAATCAGTTACCTACTCATTTTAGGTGTAAGTTCAAAGGAGAAAAATACTTAATAGACTTCAGAAGATAATCTTAAATTCTGTTTATCTTCTCAGAATCTCCTCTTAAGCTTCTTAATTTTCCACTGATGATATCAATATATAATAATGCACCAAACATCTGCAATATTGGTTTTAAAAAAATGTAAGTTTGCTGTCTACAGTGATTGTATCTACATCACACCACTTTTATACTTTCATGTTCAGCTTACAAAAGATTCAAGATATGGCTCAGTACTGAGGCTTTGAATCGCATGTGAAAGATATTTGCTTTCACTAGTCCATTACATTAACGTAATATAACTTAGCTATTGGGAATCAATTACTTCATTAAGAAAGATTTGAGACATCTTGTCCTGTAATCATGACAGCTCTGCTTAGTCTCTTTTCTCCCAGTCTTGACAGGGCTAGAGACTGTGACATAGGTTATCATTTTCTTAGGTGACATGAATAATATCTCTGCCTACCTCTTTTTATTTGTTGTCATTTGCTTCAAATACCTGACTAAACTAAACCACCTTCTCCCATAAACAGAATTTGTGTATGCCTATGCTCTCCAGTAAATCAACTGAAAAAAGAAATCACTAAAAAACATATAGCAGAAGCTTAGAATGACTGAAGTAAGAAAGGACCTCGGGAGATAATCTAGTTCCAAGACCCCATGCTGAACTGGATAAAGCTTGTGCTCGTTGCCCAAGAACTTGTCCAGTTCATTTTGACTGTCTCCAAGGACTCCACATCTTCTCCAGACAAACTGTTCCAGTGCCTGATTGTGCTAAAAATGCTGTTTGCCTTTTCAAATGGATCTCAAAGAACAGTTTGGGTTCTAGTTGGTTTTTTTTGTTTTTTTTTGTTTTTTTAATATCTTTGTATTTCCAGTTCTATTTCCTCCTAATAAAATAAATATGGATCTCAAAGAACAGTTTGGGTTCTAGTTGGTTTTTTTTGGTTTTTTTGTTTTTTTAATATCTTTGTATTTCCAGTTCTATTTCCTCCTAATAAAATAAATATGCAGCTATGTCTTCCTTACAACTTTGAAATAAAATTTCATCACTGTCCAATGATGTTATTCTTCAACCTGTTCTAAACTAAATGGAGGACCAAATTTTTTTTATGTGCAGAATCCTGAAACCAAATCCTACTTCTTACAAAATGCATTATATTTTCTGATGCAAATCAAATTTAATTAAGTTTTTATGAAGTTATCAGGCATCTTTTGTGCTGTCCTTAAAACTTGCAGGTAACTTTCAGATGTGTCCTCCTTCTTGATGCAAATCTGTGTAACCTCTGATGAGTTCATATCACTTTTTCATATCTTTTTCTTTCTTCTCAGGAGTTCCCAAGGCTGAGCTGTGGGTAACCTGCACTGATTATAGCTTTAGTAATCCGTCTTGGTCCATCCCTGTCAGCTTGATAAGTCAAAGTCATTTCACTCCTTTGCCTCTCCTTTGATTGAAGTTATAAGTCTGTTATTTTAAAGTCTGTAGGGAAAAAAAAAAAAAAAAAAAAAAAAAAAAAAAGAAGAGAAAAATAAAAGGTAACATTTTTTAGCCTGTGAAAGGCAGATTTTTCACAGGGATTTGGTTTTTAGCTTTCTTCATGCTTTCTTGAAACTAACTTTTCTATGACTGATGTTTCCAAATTGCCTCTCTACTAGTTCATACAGGAGGTTTCTCTTCTGCTGCTCTGCTAAGGAGCAGAGTTTAAACTTTTTCAAAACTTCAAGAATAAGAATAGCTTCTCCCCTAGATGTAGAAATCTAAATCAGTAGTAAGTAAATAGTACTCTAGATGTACTCCAATAATAACAAACCTGGCATTAGCAATATTAATCCTGTAGTGTTTATGACATAACATCAGAATAAGAGTAAAAAAAGTTATTCCTTAGATTTCTTGAACAGATTTTTGTTTCATGAAGATACAGAGGGCTCATTTAAATTTTACACAAAAGTCTCAGCAAAAATATTTTAAGAATTTTAACTTGGTATGGTAAATCTTAACACCTGAAACAGCAGCATTTTTGTGGTGTCCTGAAATTCATGCTACAGAACTAAAAATACAATGGTTTCAATTTTCCAAAATAGGAATGTGAAATTCAAACAAAAGAAGGATAGCATTCTTATTACAAGTTATTTATTTAACAATGCAATATTTTCTTCCTGTCATGTACTACTAAATGTATAATATAAAATAGGTAAAAATAGTTTTTTGCATAATTTCTTTTATTTTATCAAACTTAGCAAGTAAAAAACTGCACAGAAGTGCAATCTGTTATGGAAACTGAGAATAAGTATAAAAATAAATCTAAATTTCTGGCGTTTAGATCAGATGGATTCTTAATAGAAAGGTGAAGACCACCTTGAATAGAAATGGTACAATATTTTAGGTAGTTTCATCAACTAATTTGGGAATAAATAGATCATAGTCTGCAAGGATTTATTTCTGGGAAGGGAAGCAGCAGGAAGATTTTGGTGGTTTTGTCAAAATAAAATATTTTCTTATCTTTCCTAGTCCAGAAATTTCTTCACACAACCCCTATGAGACCCAGATGTAAATATGAACATAGATAGAGACTGTGTGCAGCAAGAAAATATCTCAGATTTTTCAATAGATTTAAAAAGTCTTCTGTATTAATAGTTAAATGTATGCTCTGTGCTAAGATGGACTAGGTGAGGAAAGAAATCTTTATAAAATACATGATAAAACATAAAAGCACTTTCTCAGCATTACCTATTGAAATATATGTTGCATGAAACTTTTCCAGCACTGCATTCTGGACCCCTGTTGCAGAAAGTTTGTTTTAATTCTGTTTCTTTTCATTAAATGAGCTTATGTACAAAGGCACCCATCAGTAGTTGCGAACACACTGAGAGATTAGAATAGAATTTTTTTACCCCCTTTCTGACCCTACAGTAGAGGTCAGAAAGGGGGTAACAAGCATCAAACAATATAGCACAACTGATATGGAAGAGACCAACAAATATTTATAAACGTAAATGTCTTTTAACAGTCATGTCCTTGCTAAGTAAAATAACCAACAGACTGACTGTGCAGTCAGTATATTTTGGATGTCAGCAGACCTATGCTCTTTCAAATCAAATAGGCTGCCTATTTTCAAAGCTGAGGGACTTACTTTGAAAGTACTTTAAATAACACAATTCCTTTTTTTCTACCACATTTTTACTACACTTATTTAAAGAATATAATCAGGCAATGCTGCAAAGAAAGTTGTCCTATGTAATTTGAAGCTTCAAAGATAAAATCATGTTCCAATAATGTCTATATCTATAAGGAATTAATTTTAATTGCTTCTAGATTGATTGGGAAAACTTCTAAGCCTAATATCATTGTGTTTATATAGAAAGAAACAAGCAGCTTCAGAGGCATTGAACCCAACATTGTAATATTGGAGGTTGGACTTCATTTATAACCTCAAGCTTCAAGCTAATGTTTCTTTACTGGATGTTTCGCAGTCAATGGAGAGGCAGCAGCTGACCTCCAGAGGGTAATTAATCTTTAACAAACTACAAATTGCCCTTAGATACTGCCCTTCTTATTCCATAGAATGTGAAGCAGCTATACTGTCCATTAATAAACTCCTTCCCTATATAAGAAAAAACAGTAATATGCCTTTCAGGTAATAGGACCATGAATGACTTAATTGATCAAAGAGAAGCATCAGAGATTGTTGGAGGAAAATTTCAAAAAGTTTTCTCACTCTATTGAAGAAAACTGTCACTTGAGTGCAAAATCATTCTTTCAGAATATTTCCTGCTGTTGTACATTAAGCCCCAGTTATTATACTGCCTGCTTAGAAGTCCATACATTGTTTAATTTGCAAGAAAAATCTCTAGCAAATAAAATGCAATTGAAGGAGGAGATATTCATTCAATCTATTCATTTCAAAAATTTTTAAATTCTTTTAAGAGAACTTCAAATTAATAGTTTCAGATCTTACATTTCTACACTAAGTATCTGTACACCATAAGAGAGGGGAAAGAAGGAAAAACAGAAGATACCTCTATAAACAAAAAGAAAATTAAAAAAATAAAAAGAAGGAAACGTTATCCAAAAAATTTCCAACCTTTCAACCTTTGAATAAAAGCCTGTTCCATATAGAACTAAACTGTGGGGCGAGCTTTGATGTCTGTGAAACTAGAAGGTTCACTGAGTTTTTTGTGACATAAGTCCACAAGGATAAGTTCTGAAAAGAAACCTGAAACATTTCAGATCTCTCATTTTGATTAAAAATCTGTGATTTCAAACAGTCCAGAATATGTTTCCTGTAACACATATGGGATAAGTAGGATTGAAAATAAGCCTAAATATCAGAGCTCTCAATCAAGGATCCAGAAATTCAATTCATATCAAGGAATTAGCACTTCTTATGTCTCTTTGATTTAAAGTAAAGAAAATGAATGTAAACATTGAATTAAGGAAAAGGCATTCTTAATAAACTTCAATATATTGAAGCTTGTGAATTAAACATAATCACTGATTAAAAATATAAAATAGGTCAGAAAAAATAATTAACCAGAGAAGAGAAATTGATGCCTAATATTTTTCCTTCATGAGATGAGGTCTTCTTTTAATAAAAAAAATATTTACTTGAATGGGATTTCCAAACAACAATAAGGAAATTTGATTTTTTTTTAAATAAAACTCAGGTAAGAAAAAATTATAGTGTATGAAATAATACCTCAAATTATGTTGTGGTTTTTGGTTTTTTTTTTAATATATTGCAATTCAACATATTGGGATCCCAAAATAGGAGTTGATGCTTTGTGATATGTTAAATCTTTAAATTTAAATCATGTCAGTCTGGTGTGCTAAGAAGTAGAAATAAAAATGTTTATTCCCATCTCAAATTATTCAGTGGGCGTGTGTTGCTAGTCATCAGACTTCTCCTGCAAGTCCAGTGAGAACATTGTTCTCCACTAAGCCATTGAAACTTATAAAGTTATAGCGTTACTAATGGGAAGAATCAGAATCAGGCCCCTCAGTTCTTCGCTGTTGTTGGTGTGCAGCTGAATCTTTTACTTAATCTCTTATGGAAACCTACATGGGACTTGGACTGCACAATATCTGCCACTGTGTGCCTATATAGGTGGTGGCTCATGACTTGCAAAGGGAAAATATCCATATCCAAAGTAGATTTAGAAGAGAATAAAGAAACTGTAACCTTTTTTTACAACACCATATCCCAATGATCATAAAAATCGAGGTGTTAGGCTATAAGCTAGCACAAGTCAGCAGAAAATGGTTTCTCTATATATCCGCGATAGGGCTGGAAAAAAAATACATCTCAAAACACAATTCTAGGAATTGGTGAAACTTACTGCCCTCAAAATCATGATCTTTTGCATGAAACCTTCTAATAAAGACTACTCCTGATATTTATATTGTTAGTAATATATTTTTAATATTAACAATATGTATTCCCTGTAACTGAATCTCATCTAGAATATTTGCATTAAGGTGAACCTAATTACCTGTCAGGTGCCTAAAACAAGATCTACCTTAAAAACTGAAGAAGTCTAGACAAATAGGATAAGACTCATATACAAAGAGTAGATTATACTTTTGATAGAATAACTCTTATATGAATATTAAAATTATTATCCTGGGCATGTAAATATGTTCTCAATTCATAACTTTCCCAGTATAGTCCTGCACATTAATTCTGTAACCTCAGCAATCCAAACAGTTCATGCATGAAAGCGGAAATTAGAAGAAAACAAAAGTTTTAGTTCAGCTACAACTGTCGCTATAGGACGTGAAATGAGCAACACGCACACAGTCAAGTCATCAGGGAAAAAGGAGGAAAGTTTACTTTTCTACTTTGGTTTATATGGATTTTTAACAATGACCATGGATTGGAGGATGAGATTGCCATGTCTTCAACCATTCTGGTTAAACTAGAAGACCATCAATTGTCCCTCCCCAAGAGAGGAATGATAAACAAGAAGGACAGTTTACAAGAACACCACTTTGTTTACATGAAAATCTGTAAGAAATTCCATTACAAAAACGCAAACATCAAAGGCTGAAAAAGATCAGGACGACATCAACATTTTTGCATAACTTTTATTAAGATGAGACCTTAATGCTATAGATTTAGGGGCTTGGTCATTAAATGTTTTTTGAAATTCTATTCCTTTGCTTGAATCAAAGTCTTTTAACAAATGCACAAGTAGTTGCAATGGTTGCTTTATCAACCACAAACAGTTTTACCCTGTTTTTTGATGCTTTTGCACTTTTGTTACGAAGAACAGTATTCAACACAGGAAGGATGGGTTTCAATCAGAGTGTGAAATACCTAGGCTTGCATGTTTACAGACGTAGATGTGTATGCAGGATTTAGTTGCTTAAACAGAGGCATCTAATGATGTTTGAAACATCCTCATGTAACCCACCTGCTTCCTAGTTCTTGTTCCAGAAGGTATCTATCTCCTGCAGTTATTGTGGTATATCTGCCAGCCCTGTTTATTTTCTCAAAATAGATATGATATTCACAAGGTCATTAAAATGGCACTAGATGCGTTTTAGCAACTGAACATCATTCTAGCTGTCAGTACCTGACGAAAACCTAGCTGATAACATCAGCAGAGTAATTCAGCTCAGCTGAATGTAAACATCTAAGATGTGATTCAGTTACTTATCCATAAACCTTTACTGTCTTTTGAGATAAACCTACAGAAGATAGATACCTTTCAAGTGGGACAGCTAGAGGCCAACCACAGTATCCTAAGACATCTAAAACTACCCAACTCATTTTAGGTAATTGGATTTCTTATTAAAGGATTATCTATGAAGACTTTCAAATTCCTGGAACAATAATTGCCAAAATATCAACCAATATTGCAATGATGTCACAAGAAAGACCTCCCATTCAAGTCTTCCTGAATTTTTTTTCACAAAGAAAAATTTGTTCTCCACAAAGAACAAAATTAAATATGTTTCCCTTACTAAAGCAATGTTATCCTTTGTATTTTTAGGGGGTTTTTTGGTGAAAATATATCATCACTAGTGAACAAAAGTTTAATTTAAGACAAAAAAGAAACATGAAATAATATAGTCCTACTCCTACTCTCAAAAACACAGAGTAATGATTTGTGTTGCAAAACACATTCCTTAATATTGTTCTGGAACACTTATAGATTTTTGGAAGATGCATGCTATCAAAGTACCGTTCTTGTACTGCAAGGATTTTTAGCCTGCATTCGTGTTTTATTTTGAACATTTAAACATTACACAAGTTTGATTTTCAATTGATTCTAGTAAGCATCATGACAAAGCAACTAAATCTTTAAGACTTTGCTTACTGGAATGATTCAGTTGTAATTTTAATGGGATTGTGCAAATTGATAGCCTTTCCTGCAAGCAATATGCCTCTGGAATGTGGTCCATCTTTGACATAGCAACACAAACATCATGATGAGCTGAAGTGTGATTATACTGAAGATGGAGCACGCAAAACATACTGGTACGTACAGCTGTGTGCTTCAACCAGTGTAAATCGGGGAAGCCAATTCAAGTTAGTGGATCCCTACCAATTTACATTAGCTAAAACCCTGGCCTTGCATTTTCTTCTCAACAGTCCTGAACATCAACATTGGTTTTATTTTCTTATGAAATTCTATATTATAATAAAGTACTTAGGTATGTTTAGCCAATCAATTTGCTGGGTAAATGGAATAGGCTTAATGCTGTAATTGTGCAATTAGAGTTATTTGGTCTGTGTAGAGCTAGCCATTCTTAGATTAGCAGATTGATAAGGATACAAAGAGAAGGCCAAAGCATTTTTTTTAAACTGAAACTTTATTTCATTATCATATAACTGGGTTAGGTTTTATTTTATTATTCCATATTTCAGTGGGTATGACAAATTTAAGGTGCCCTGACAATGATGCTCATACTAGGATTTGCCTTGTCCGAGGTTTATCTGGGGTAATGTTACTGTCCCAAGATTTGGTTTTGGAGCACAGCATTTGGAACAGCCCAAATATCACATTTTACTGTGGAATAAAATATATTGTGCTTTACTGGTGTAATTTTAGCACTTAAGGTTTTGTGTACAAGTTCTGATGAATTGTAATTTCAAACTTCAGAGGGAAATGCAAATAAATGCTGTTAAAGATCTTGCTTTCCTTTCTGTTGCTCTGCTGGTCTTAACAGAACTTTAGGCAAAACATGAGAAAGAATGGCAAAGAAATATTTAGAAAAGATAAAAAGTATTCAGCAATTATTTTTTATTTCTATCAATAATTCTTTCCTGTGTAGGAGGATTATATGACAAAATATAAATCATCTGTTTTACATTAATGAAGAACGGGATTCTTGCTATATTTATTCATGCTATATTTATATTTATTTATTTGTCTTTTTAGTGGTATATGTGCAATAAAAGAAGTTTATCCAGTTATAGGTATTTATTAATACCTATAGCAGGATATTAAACAACTCCTGGATAATGGCATGCAATTATCACTGATATTAAATCATTTGAACAGTATAAGCCTGAACCAACTGGTACTCTGCAAGAAAATTCCTGGACATTGTTTGGAATTTAGCATTAACCAGGAATATTTCTGAATATACAGTTTGGATATGGTCACTCTCTTTTAAGGCTAGGATGTGATGGTTGGCACAAAACATCTGAAAGTGGTCCCACAGAATGTTTAATTTATTAGACTTGATAAAAACTATATGTCTTCCCTAAATTGTTCATATATATTTTTTTTTTTTCTGCTTTGGAGTGTGGGGTTTTTTGTTATAACAGAGGTCTACCAGTGCCAGTAAGTTATTTCTGACAGTGTAGCATCAATGTTTAGGGAGGGAAGGCAAAAGGTTATGTCCTGGTATAAGTTCTCAGCTTTTTAAAACCTGAAATAAGACTTCTGATGAAAGAGGTTACAGCCATACATCTTGTGTTTCATTGTGCAGTTTCTTCTTGAACCCACGCTGCAGTGTCCTGTCACAGTGCACTCTGCAATGCGTGTGCACTCTGTGCCTAATTTGTTCCAGTGGTCCTTCACAGTTCCATCATATTCAATTTTCCCTTTTATGCAAAACAGTTATTGCTCTACCCCTGTGTGGTGGGTTGACCCTGTCTGGATACCAGGTGTCCACCAAAGCCAGTCTATCACATCCCTCCACTGAGCAAATGGGGAAAAATACAACAAAGACATTGAGATAAGGACAGGGAGAGATCATTCCTAGCTATCAGCATGGGCAACACAGACTCAGCTTGGGAAACTACTGCAGTGTATTACCAAACAATATATTACCTAATGCATTACTCAAATCAGAGTAGGATCAGTTCAGAAACTAAAAAAAAACCCCCTTAAATACCCACCCCTTCCTGGGCTCAACTTCAATCCTGAATTCTCTCCCTCCAACTCATCAGCTCAGGGTAGGGAGAATGTGGGTTATGGTTCCATGCGTCACACATTCTTTCTTCTGCTCCTCCATTCTCACACTCCCCTGCCCCAAAGGGGGGCCTCAGTCTATTCACTACCTTCTCACATAAAACAGTACTCATAAAACTGTTTACTTTTTTTTCAGTTCTGTACCTGTGGATATGCATTCAGACACATACTCACAAATTAAGCACAGCTCAACAAGCCGTTGAGCTACATATGCAGAAATGTTTCCTTCCACAGTAGAAAAAGAAAGTACCAGCTACAACAGAAAGGAATGTTTTAATTTATATCCCATATTTTAATTTATATCCCATATTTTAACTTATATGTCTTTGGAAGAGAAAACAATGTGAGAAAATAGATTCCATGTCTTTAGGTGATCAGAGAAATATTAAAGAAACTACCCTAACACTGGGTACTTTAATGGACAGTGTTTTAAGCGTAAGAAATCTAGTACTTTGATTTTCTTTGATAATGCTAATTCTATCATTAGATTTAAGAAAGTGCTGCACAACATGGATGAAAGTGAGTCTAATCAAGCTTAGAACATGCAGAAAAACAGCAGTATCTGTCTTTATGCTACTTAATATCTGCTTGTCAGCTGGGGTTTATGCCAAATTTCGATTACATATGTTAAGTGATTTCTACCAACCAGAAGTTCCAAAAAAAAGTGAGCCTAATATGTCATATAATGTTTGTTTCTGTAATAAATCATATATTTCTAATATCATTCTTTCTCTTCCCTTTAAGCAAGTTCCACAAGCAAAATTTTGTCTCTTTCTTCTGTATGTAGTCTTGTTATGCTTTTACTTTGGACACTTGTTGTTTATCTTCAGGTACATAAGGGATGCCATGCCACTTTACTTCTCCTACAAAAGCCCAGAAAGCACTCTCAGTGTGGAAATAATCTGTATTCTGGTTTGATAAAGTGATTTAATGTAATTATCAGGTTTAATAATTTCAGTGATGCTAATTGGCCTTCAAGCATACCAAGCATTAAAATTTTCTTCATTAAAGAGAACTGTTTTTGTAGAAGGCTTTGTGGAGCATCCAGTTTGTAGGTAAATACAGAAATGGAGCAATTAATTTTTTAAGACTTAGTGACAATAAAGGTTCTAGTGTAGAAGTTATTTTGTTACTATTAAGAGAACTTATGCTCATACATTTCCCTCACACTAATGATCTTTGAAGGCATTACAACTTCCTTATAAAGATGAAGCTACTGTTTTGGCTCAGACCAAAGCCTGTGATTCTATCACAGTTCTTGAAAATCCTGGGAATTTAGTAAATTCTATCATTCAAAAGTGGAAATCACAGACAAACAGTCTAAACAAAAATATTTAAAAATCATGTCTAATACAGAATAAAACAAGGCCACCTTTTTCAAAACTCTTTTACTCTTTATCTTTTAGAAAATAAATACAATATAAAGCATAAAAATAAAGGGGAAACATGGAATTCTTATTCAATTCCCAGTACTTCCACTAAAATTATGATTCCTTTGCACTTAAGAAAAACATAGAAGTTGGGGGGGAGAGGCTGTTTTTCCTTCACTTCGAACAATTTAGCATATGCATCAAGCCCATTGGGATTTCTATCTTACAGTGAATAATCTGCTGCATCAAATTCATGATAGGGCTTTGGGAGGGTGTAGTTGCAGCAAGAGGGTGAAGCTGACTGCTCTTTGTTAATTCTGACAGCATAGGAGACAGTGGACTGATGGCTTCAGGAAAATGAATAAGCCACTGAGCAGGGAGTGGTAAATACATGAATCTCTAACACTACTTCTGACTAGTGACAAAAAGGAATTCTTTTTTCTGTTTGATATGGCTAACTAAGCAGGGAAAAAAACCCAGGATCTTCATATAACATTCTAAGCCTCAGGCAACTTGAAAGTGTGAATCATTAATAGTAAGCAAAGGAAGAAAATTCCCTAGAATATGTTTTCAATTCTGCCAACATCAGCAGTCTGAGCTAATAGTCACTAGAAGTTAGAAAGGAAAACTAATAGCAATAATAGTAACAATAAGAATAATTGTGAGACATCTCGCTGAAAACAACAGGACTAACTGCAGAGAAATAATGATATAGGGAAATCCTCTGAAAGGAGGACATAGGCACAATGGTCTTCAGCATATCTTAAATATCTTAAAATAAGGTCTGGAGATAAAATAGACTGCAATCATGTTTAGTGAAAACAGTCATATGGTTGGAATTCCAATGTAAATGGACAATGACTGTTAGAAACTAGAAGAACTGAACTCAGTAATACTGAATGAATAGAACTCAAACATCTGTCAAGGGTGCATTTGGCCTAAAGTTTTTCCTTCCTTCCTTTCTTTTGTAGTATTAAATTTGAAATTATTGTTTATATTTCAATATGTTTACTCTCCTGGGTGCACCTATTGCTTGGAAAACATTTGCTGTATCAGATTTTTCAAAGATCAATAACTCCCAGTGTTTTCTGTCCTTGAGAATTCTATGATGATTCTGATGTTGAAAATTTTCATTGTATTGTCTTGCTAATACTAAGAAGTCTATTAGTTTACTTCTTTGTCTTCAGAATGTCATATTCTGAGGAGAAATCACCAGGCTTAATAAAGAAATCTATTTAGAGTCTCTATTTCAATCCCAATTATTACAGCTCTCTTTTCATGCTGGTATTGTTAAGACCATTATATTTCCATATTAGTTATATGAATATTTCAATTATAGAGGTCACTCAGTTATTAATATGTGCTCATGTGTCATCTGTAAACAATTTTTTTTGTTGTTTTCAAAAGAAATAACTAAAATACCATTATCAAAGATCTCCACAGTTTCTAACACTGATATGGTTAATCCTTAATCCCCTGTAGAGTTAATTAATATAAATATGCATATTGAATAAACTAGAGCACTCTGCTCATAAAAGCACTGAACCTGGCTGTATCTGCCAGTCCCAGAATGCAAAGGTTGTTAATATTTAGGTTACACAACCTGGTTTGCAAAAAGGCACAAAAGTTATCACTCCACCTATCCATCACAGACATACTAGACTATAGCCTTATTATCCTGTTTATCACTCAAAGTTTGAAATTGAAGGAATATGTCATTCTTCATTTCTCTATTCTCTTCCTTATACTACTGGTCTTTCCACAAAATTTTCCTAATTTCCCTTAACAGCCAGCATTCCACCAATTTTCAGATTTTTCTTCTTGAGCATAATATGAATGAAAGACAGTATATATAACTAGAGCTCCATGTTTCTCAGGGAAAAGCAGCAGGTCAGTTAAAACAGCGAATCTCCTTGAGAACTGGGATACACATCAGATTATTTCGATTGACTGAAAATTAAGATTTCTGTCTGTGAAAATATGATGTGAAAGTCAGTCAATTGCTTGAAAATCTTCTTTGTGGGCTTTTTAGAGCAGTGTATCTAGTCCCTGAACAGAAAATAAGCTTTTAAGTGTAAATGCATTCAGTTCCTTGAATATTGATGACAAATAATTGATTGGTGTATGGATAGAGAAAACCATCTCTAATTTTATAATATTGTGCTGTGGTGGTAAAGTAAATAAGTATTTAGTACAAAGCAAAAGAAGAATTTACTTCTGTCAAATCTAAAAAAAAATATTCTCATAAGATTTTATCTATTCCTGAGTATTAGAATAATGATAATAATATAGGTCAAAATAGGTTATTTGCTGCAATTCATATGTAAAAATAAGGTGGAATACAGATGCAAATTCTTGAACTGGTTTGGGCTTTGAGTAGCTCAAGTTGTGGTATTGTGGTATGAGTGCTTTTGGAGATAAATTCATGTGTAGATATTTAAAGGCAGTTCAAAGCAGGATATTATTCAAAACTAGACAAATATTAAATGAAAAAGAAGTTACAGAATAGTTTTATTTGGGAAAATTTCCAATCTTTATTTGTAATATATTTACAAAGAATCGTGTTACATTTTTGGAATTTAATTATGGTAAAGCAAAGAAGAGAATTAAAAAAAAAAAACAATGCGTGAAGAGCAAGGAACATAAAACCCAGTGTATAGCATGAGAAAAATGGAGCTAAATAATCTTCTCCAAGAAAAACATCTCTTTCAAAATTCATTAGTACCATTAAAAGACAAGCAAGAGAAAAAGCATCAAGTGATTGAAGTTATCTATGTACAGTCTAAGCAGGCTGTGCAGTACATAAAGATCTCTGGTGAAACCCCGTAGAGAAACAGCACTGAGGACGCAATGTGCATTCTGCACATGTTTCAGGTGGGGAGGGGTTGCGAGGGGAAGAATGGAGTATTTAGGATTAGCTCTAGTCCGAATGCCCATTAATGGCTGTAGGGTTCTGCATGTGCTCCTGGCGTGTGTCTTTTCATTTAGTTTCATCAGAAAGGCATCCAGCTCATGCACTCAAGTACCTCTTTACAATGACAGCACAAGTACAGAAAAATTAAAACAACTGGAAGATTTGTTTCTCAGATTAACTCCTAAACCCAACTAAGGCATTAGTATAAACAGCCCTTGCAATAAGTAGAGGGCAGCTTCTCCATAAAGAAGAGCTCAGATTTGGCTCATTTTATCTTTAAATTGTCCAAAATTATCTGGCTGCTTAAATCTGGTGAAATCAGAAAGGATTTCAGGGCAGGGGTCCCACTCCTCACTTGGGGCAAAAAGAAAGAATCAGAGCTTTTTCTATTCAGTGAATGGGGGAAAAGATTATGGAATAACAAGGGTCTGTATTGCTGCAGGAATTAAGAATATTTTTTCTGCAATTGCAGAAGAAACAAATCTTTGGCATTGTTGTTGCTCTACATACAATTTTTTAGGCACAATTGAACAAGAAATTCCATTTCTAAACAAATTAAAAGAAAAGGAGCATTACTTACATTATAGAAGAAAAATCAAGAAATCCTTAATCTTTCTATTCACAAAAGTAAAATAGAAATTTTAAAACCTAATCCAAAGAAATCGTAATTTAGTAACTTGGTAAACTTTGTTCACAAGACCACTGAAGTGCAATGTTTGAACTAATACCACTGGAATTTATATAAAGTTTTATCTTTTAGATATAACCCTACAAGGTTCTCTAACCAGAGAAAATTGCTTTAATACTCACTACATTGTATATAAACCAAAGGTTGGAAGCTGTGGGTTTTGAATCCCTGTGACTGAATAGTTCAAAAATTTGAGATTGATACTGAGATTTTTCCTTGGCCTTACTCTTTATGTGTCCAGTCTGAACCAATCCTTATTGACAGAAGAATCAGCATGTATTGAGGTCATTACAGGACCAGACAACACCTCTCTAGTAATTTATGTAGCAGATTTAACTTGATACCAGAGCCCAAGGCATTAATCTCAACTCCTTCAGACTGGTAGATGTTACTTGTTGCAAGCTGACATAGTCCTCAAATATTCCCTCTGTAGTCAGCAGAGATAAAGAGGCAGTTCAATGAAATGTCTAAGGTCATTAATGTGAACTTACTTCTGAAAGTGATATTTTTCATTGTTTAATGTAAAAAAATCATAGAGAAACCAGCTTTGGCTTACACATGCAAACAAAAACAACAAGGAGCAGCTCAGAGAAGGATACTAAGACCTGTGTGCAGCTCTCTGCTTAATGGTTAGGCTGAATGTGTACAGCAACTCCAAGTTGTATCTAAACTTCATAGAAGCCCATTTTTGATTTCTGGGTCTATCACTGGTCCATAAATTAGCTTTTGGGTTCATTTTCCCCTCAAACAGCTCTGCTTTCAGTAGTGAAGGACATATTCTTGGTTCCTTCTATACCTGCTGTTCTCTTCATTTCCTCATGTTCTTTTTGTTTTTACTGGGGGGAATTGGAGGGTGTGGGAGAAGGAAATCACATTCAAAATTTATGCTTTGTTTATTTGAGCTATTGTTTGTATATGACTAGTTTAATCATGCACAACATTCACCCTTCATTACACTGAACATTGTTAGAAGTAGATGCCTCTAAGCACAATAATGCCTAATTTGAATTAATCTTGCTTTGCACAATTCTTTTATAGTGATGCAAACACGTGCCACAAATTGCTCTCCATTTTTTAAACCACAATAAATGCACAGGCTACACTCTCATATTAAGTAGCACCTAATTTGCTGAACTCCTCTAATGTAACAAAAAATGTTACAATTTTCTCAATTCTGCAAGAAAAAAACAAAAATCTCTCAAAACAGGCAACAAAACAATGCATAAGGATAATCAATTATAAACAAGTTTTCACAAACCACAAATAAATAAATAATAATACTTAAATCCTGTTTTATAAATTTCTTCCCTTTCCATCCTCTCTACTTTCCTGCAGGTACAGGCCAGCTAATATAATTTACTTTTTTAGGGTGTCTAGAAAAAGTTTGTAGCCAAATAAAGCTTTCATATAGCTTCCAGTGAAATTAGTATTAATTCAGTTTTCCATTTAACTTCTCCAATATATGCTGCCTCATTGTCATTCATAAAAATTGTTAAAGGTGTAGTAGAAGTTTTCTTGTGTTTTTTGGTTTCCAGACTTCAAGAGAAGTCCGCACTCCTTCCATATATTTAAGAGTCTATGATGCTGTATGACTTGTATGCATTAGCACAGGAACCACAGAAGTTGTGGAGAAAAGCAAGGATCCACCCAAAGGGGGACTATTGAACACTGAGTTGGCTACTCAGCAGAAGCAAACAGGGTACTTTCCATCTCCCAGGTGGCCTAGGTTCTCTCCTTTACCCAGTGATAATGGTATTCACTTCCTCTTGTGGGTTAAGTAAAATACTCAAGCAGACCAGGAAAGAAGAGATCAGCAAAAAAAGACCTTATAGTAAGTATTATGACCATTAGGTCTGTCTGATGGCTATATTTTGTCTTATTATTGTCCCTATTTTGATCCGGGTGATGTAGAGTTTCATCTTAAGCAGTGGCCCATCTTTAAAAAAAAAGAGTCTTAGATTCAGACTGAGTCCAGATATATCTAAGATATGCAAAATATCTTAAATCTTCATGAAAATGCTCCTTCTTAAAACAGATGTGTTTTAGCACAGTCTCAGGCAAGGGACCAAACTTTATCTGCGTATTCTCTAATCACCAATCAAAATGGGTCTATCAAATTTTCTGGTTTCTTTCAGTAATATTTCCAGATAAGACATTGTTTCTTGTTTGATTGTTGGTTTATATATATATATATATATATATATATATACATGGATCTCCTGAGGAAGGGCTGGTGCTGAATGTTCCAAGCAAGATCATGTAAATGTGTAGAGTCTTTTAAGATGCCTGGGATATGGTCTAATTGGGGCTAACGCTATGTTCTACTAGCTCTGGAGAACTGTGCACATATTTAGTCACCTACCAATGCTGTATAATTACCTCAGAACTCGTGCCTCTACCCCTCCAGACTTGAACATAATACAGTTGTTTCAAAGATGGCACTGGAACCCTGGTGACCTACATCTTGTCATCACAGGGACAACTTAGCAAGACAAAAACCTTATTTGGGATGGGTACTCAGACTCTTACATGCATCCCAAACATTTTGCATCAACTGTATAAATGAGTTTAAATGTTCATTTACTCAGAGATACCTGCATGGGAAAGATGCAAACTACAACAGAATTTGCTCTAAGGGACATTGTTGAAAGGTGAAGGGCATTATTCTGCACACTGTCTTCTCCTCTCTGTCCTATATTGATTCTCAAGGAGAATTTTATCCATGAAAACTGTAAGAATTCCAAACTGGAACAGCTTTCAAAGGAGATTAACCTTCTCCATGGCACAGCAATTTTCCCTCCTGAGGAAAGCCATATTATTTCAGTCTGAAGAAGATGTCTATTACTTTAGAATTTAAGAACCCACATGTTTCTTCTCAGAGAGAGAAGCAATTACTTTAACTGCTGTGCTCAGCATGAAAATGTTTGGGGAAAAAATGCCTCTCTTAATCATATTTTGACATCTTTAATTTGAATGGGGTTAAGTATATGAAAAACTAAAATATAAGTTAAAAGTGTGTACCTATAATAACTATCGTGAAACTGTAAAATACGATGTATAACTTATTAATATTTTGCTGTGTGGAAGTACATTTTAATGTAGTATTCTACATTGAACCTTTGAGGGTCTTTCCTCATTAAAAAACAGTTTCAGTGAAAGATATTCTCATACACAAAACCGTACTTTGTCTATCTAAGTAACTATGGGCCTTGATTTATTATTCATTAACAATTCTTAACAATTGAACAACTTCTGCAGTGATAGAGGAAACTCCTCAGTGTTTTTCTACATCTGACAAAGAGGATTCACCCTGTAATCTTAATATTCAGCTTTGAATAAAGGGTTAGATTACCACAATACATGTTCTATTATCAGGTAATATATTTAATTTTGGAGGTTCTTTTGTTTCTTCTATCAGTTAAAGTACATGGGAACACTGACACAAAATAGCACTTGAATAAGTGCTTTGTCCTCCATTTTCCCTCCAGCAAAGGAAAGGATAACGTAACTGTAAGCTGCAAAAAACCAACTCAAAGGATTTGCCTTTGGTTTGGACCATAGAGGTAAAAAAGGCCTGGGGTGTAGCAGGTGTAATGGGGCAAGACTCATAGCCACATGTGTGCCAGCCTGGTCCCTTTCCCTCCTGAAATTCTCACTGTGTTTTCAGGGCCTGGTACAGTGCCAGACAAATACATCCTCCCAAGGTATAGGGGACTGTCTACTTTAAATTATTGGCCACCTTTCAAAGTTACAACACTGCTGAGAGGAAAGCCTGTGGGAGAGATATTTAATATATCACAGTAGATCTTGATTTCATGTCACCTATCAGTGTGAGCCCTTCCTAAGCTTCCTAGAAATCTACTGCTCAATCAATTAGTTTACCTTTCTTTTGCCCTTTCTTCTCTTTCTCTTATCCCTTCATTTCCATGGAGGAAATTGATAGACTCTAGGAGGTACAGAATAGTCCGGGGTTATGTGTAATTTTTGGTGGCAGGACTGTAACATGTATCCCCCTCTTCCCTGGTTCCCTCACAGCCTCATCCCATTGGAATTTTCTTTTTCAGTGACTTCCCTCTGTGAATGGTTTCTACAATCACAACTGCTGCAAAAACACTGGATAACCTCAATGTGTATTATCTTTTGAAAGGAATCACTTAATTAAAGAGGATGGAAAAGGGGACAGGGGATTGTTAATGACTTGAATATTTTGTTCTATACTACAGCTTGCTGGAGCCTGTCAGTAAATTAGTATAATTCAGTCTCTAAGTGATTAATTTTCATGAGTAGTAAATTCACTGCAAAAATTAGGCCAAAAGGTAAAAAATATATTGAAATTATCATCAAGTAGAAAAAACTCCACTCTTAATACAAAGTTTATGGCCAAATAAACATTATAAAAAGGAGCATTGAAAAACACATTCATTTGAGGGCACCTTCCCCCTTCTTGTTCTATTTCAAGAGAGTTACAGGAAGATTAAAGCAGTAAGAGAGATATAAATGTCATACTAGCCATTTATTTTAATGCTATTCAAAAAAAAGACCTCTAAAAACAAACAATATGCAGAGACAAGAAAAGGCTTGACCTAAATCAGTGTTGAGGAAGCAGGACAACCATCTACATTAGAATTTGCAAAGCACAGTGTTTGGTGAACCCATTAAAAATAATTTTACTGGGGTTTCTAAGGACTCTTTGAAGCTCAGTTCTGCCGTCCCTAAAATATTTCCTTAATGCTAAAAAAAAGCTCGTATGAGGCACAGGTAATTCAACTGCCAACTGTGCAGAGTGTTGCCATCTCTTTCTACATCTTATTTGGTATCAGCTCAGAAATGATAATGGGTAACCTGTGAATAAAAACACCAAGCTATAGCTTTAAAAAAAAAGGTCTGAATAGTATCTATCTCCAAAACTTGAGGTAATTTAAAACAGAGTAAACCTCCTTTTCACCCTAATGACTGTTGACATATTAGTTGGCTTAAATTAATTATCACCTTCGGTGACCCAGATCTTCCAGATATTTAATTTAATAGAAATAAGTTTACTGTTGTGTTTGTAACTCACATCATAAATTATGCTTCTGCAGTCTCAAGATGGTTCTATGTTCACATAAAATAAATGAAAGCACATTTTTATTCATAATATTGCTGCATTTTATTGGAAGTGTTCCATGACAGAGTTGAAGCTGTTGGACACTGAATGCCACACAAAGTGGAATTATACCCCACTATTGAAATTAGATGTAGAATGGGACTTCAGAGGCACTCCTTATATTATGCAGAAGACATAAAAATAGGTTTGACTTTGTTTTTGTGCTTAAGACCCTCATCTGAGTTTAGGAACAGCAGTACAGGTTTTGTAAGCAAGTATTATGAAAGGAGAGACTTCTAGCTGGCCCAGTAAATCCATGCACACCACGTTTCAGTCTTGTCTCCAATCCTGCTTCTGCCTCCACCACTGTTTCTTTCTTGAGCAGCTTGTCTGATCTTTGTGTCTACACAAAAGCATACAGACCTACTTCAAAGAGAATTGTTGGGCGTCTTTATTAACATCAGCATGCTGCTCTGAAAATATGGTGAGCCATAAAACTGCAAAATAGTTTTATTGCCATTGTGGTCCCAGAAGTGGTTAATCTCCCATAAACAATGATCATAGGTGTTATATGAGTCAGAGAGGTGCCATCAGTACTGTCTCTTATGAAGCCAGGTTGCCAGTTTAATTGTACCTATATTTTGACCTGTTTCTTGACTGCAGATTTAAAATAGCAAGATTTAGGCTATCAAACATAACAATTTTATTCAAGGACTTCTTCTAATAAAAATAATTAAATTAAAAATATAATTTAAAATACAAAAATAAAAAAATATTTTTAAATCTAATAAAAATAAAACCCTTGAATTATAGTACTTAATGAAAGTGTGCTTTTTCAGGTGCTCAGAAAAAGCTCAACTTCGGGCTTCCTTTACTGTTTTACTTTCTCATATTAAAAAAAAATGACTGGGGTATCAAACTGACAGAACTATTAAAAGCAGTCCATTCAGAGAAATTTGGAGTATAAAATGGTAGCAAAGGAAAAATTATTGTCAGCTACAATATTAATGTAACAAATCCAGATTTCAAATCCCTCTGTCTAGCAGCTACTTCATTAAAAATTCAGCAGTTGCTTGAGTTCAGAAGTGATCCTTATCCTCTCAGGGCTCTTACCCTGCAGGTTAACAAAGATGCAAGCATCAAGTCCTGGTTCAGCAAAGCACTTTAGGGGAGTGAGGTGATAGATCGCATACGGTTCAAACATCCCCTAACCCCACTTGCTCAGAGTATATTGATAATAACATCAGTCTTACAAATTAGACATGGAAAAAAGTATTGAATCATGCTGCCTATCTCCCTGGCAATTTGTGATTTATCACATTGGGATATTTGTAGTGGGCTATTAATTTTTAGTTTGAGTGTTCAAGACATGGAAATATTTATCTGAATCCCATTTAACACAGAAATCTATTGAATTCCTAGGAAAGCTGGCGGTTTCTCCTTCAGTTGTTAAACCTAACTTGGCTTTTACCATTTTTGTACCACCCCTATAAATCTACCTGATTAATTAATCCAAATTAGTATTTCCAAATATTTTAAATACTTAGGAGACATAATACATATAAATTATTTTTGAAACAACAGAAGAAGTGAGCAAGGAAGTGACATAAAGTAAAACGTGCAACATGTACCATGAAAAATTATTGCATATAAAAAGAATTACATGTATAATATAAACCAAGTGAATCACTTTAATTAATAATTTCTGAACATACTCAAATGAAATAGTAGGAAAGGGAAGAGGTTTTTCTATAACATTTTTTAATGTCTTTTTTGTCTGAATATAAAAACTCTAAATCAAAATAATGTTATCTAAATTGTGCTTTTTATTGTACCATGTACTCTATCTTAAATACTTGAGAATTTATATATGTATCTTTTCATATATTTATGTCATGCGTTAATGCAAAGTAATTGTACAAATGCATAAAAATATGAATAAATTCTTTAATTCAAGAAAAATTACAATAGAAGCATAATTAGACATCCAGTCACTTTGAAATGATTGTATCTTTTCTTTGAGCACTCTCCTGTATGTATCTTAATATCTTCTTTGTAATGTCTTTCTTAGAATTGTATGTAATTTTCTAAAGACTGTCACACTTTTATCATACATCACAGTGGTTTTATTTTCTGCTGCAAGACTTAATGGTTTTTTGTAAGCATGACTTAAAAATGAGTTGATTTTTTTTTATTTTTTCATTTTTCCACTGTATGGAAATGATGTGTAAATTACTCTCTTACACATACATTGGTTTTCAAAACTACTACTGTTGAATTTATTGCTTCTGTAGAATGTTTATGATATTTCTGTAGAATGTCTATGATATGTAGAATGTCTATGATATGTCTTTCAGGATCAAGAAATGGTAGAATCACTTAGCTTGGTAAGGACTTCTAAGATTATTGATTCCAGCAGTTAAGCCAATGCTTGAAAATCTACCACCCACCCACATCTACACATCTTTTAAGTGCCTCCAACAGTTGTGACCCCACACTATTCTGGCCAGCTTGTTCAAGTGCTTGACAATGCCCTGTGACAATTTTTTCCAATCTAAACTTCCCCTGAAGCAACTTAAGTCGATTTCCACTTTTTTCTCATGCTTGTTACCTGGGAAAAGAGACTGAAACTCACCTGGCTACAACCTCCTTTCATGTAATTGTAGAAAGTATGAAAGTGATAAGTCTCCCTTCAACCTCCTTTTCTCCAGACTGAACAAATGCAGCTCTCTCAGCCACTTGTGCTCCAGACTCCATTGCTTTTCTCTGGACGTGCTTCAGCACCACAATGTCTTTCTTGAAATGAAGGGCCCAAACAGGACAGTGTATGACCCAAAACAGGACAGGAGGCATGAACTCATCAGGCTGGGTACAAGTGGAAAATCCCTTCACTGCTCCTGCTCCTGCTGGCTACACTATTCCCAATACAGGCAGGATGCCGTTGGCCTTCTTGGCCACCAGGGCACATCAAGCCAGGGATTGACCTGCAGTTCTTCCTGTTTCTTCCCACATCATTTCACTGCAACTAGAAGGATTGAGGCAGGCACTTGTGCCCCTGATCCCTCCACTAGTTATCCCAGTGCCCTGAAATCCCTCTTGATTACCTTTGGACTTGCAACTTCATTTCTGTCCACTTTAAAAATCAGAAGTGGATGGCAAACTAAGGGCCCCACTAGGATAGGAAGATTTCTCATCACAACTTTAACCTGGGCTCCAGGGAGCTAAAAAATGTGTCCAAAAAGACTGAATATTGGGGCTTCTCTTGACATTTAAAGAGAGTCTCTTATGACAATGACCAATCTTTTTTTCTCTATGGAAGCAGTTTTGACACAGGACACGACTTAACCTCAATGCCACCTCCACGTTAGATGAATCATCATCTTCATTATTGTCCAGATTAATTTGCAGAGCCGTTATGACTGGATACCTGGGAAAGCGGGGAGCAATCACAGAGGAGACATGCCTGCTGTGTCTAGGAAGGAAACTTTCAACCTTGTCCCCTATTCTTGCATTTAAATACAGGAAAAAAGTATATTTTACCCTTGTTCATTTCTATAACAATTCACCTTTTTTTAAAATGCATTACTTCTGAGGGGCTGTAGTCAAGATCAGTGATCTGCCATGTCAGGCATTATGTGAGTACACAGGTATTTTCTGATGCTGGTTCTAAGATAATTAAGTCTCCTTGTATTACTTCCCTGTGCTCAAAACATCTCTTTAGCATTATCTGTGAATGTAATTAATGCTATTTACTTCTCTCCTGGGTTAGAGGAGTTATTAATCCCTTACTTAATACAGATTCCTGCAGCACCCTGCTACACACCTCTTCCCATCTGGATATATTGCTGATGTTAGCCTTTGTTTATGCTCTTTCATCCTCTTTCAATCTTTCAATGAGACAGTGTTTCCATCAAAGCAAATTTTAATTAATGTTGACAAAGATTGTTAACATGCATTGCAAACCAAATATATTGCAGCTATTGTTTTTCATGTCTTCATTTTTCTTTGCAGTTCTAGTTACAAAATAAATCAGATTTGTCTTCTCCCTCTTTGTTCTTTCTGCATCTATTCTGCCTCTTCCTGCTAGGTGCATTAGCCTATGGAAATTCATGGTCTTTTCTCTTGCTATGAGCCTTACTATTTGAGGAAGAACAAGGACAAAGCAAAGCAAGACAGCGAGCAGGATGGTCCCAGTCCAGCAAAGCAATGAAACACATTGCCATCTTTAAACCCAGACATTATCTTGCCGGAGTCAATAGAAATACTTACATGCTTGAATGTAGTATCTACCAGCTCAAAGCTGCTGTGCTGAATATATAAAAGGATCATGTGCTAATCATCTCATATTTCCTTTTGTATTTAAAAATAGTTTCACTAACCTTTCAAAGACCTCTTCATTCTTTCTGATATTTTAAGCAGTGATGCAATACATATTTGAGGTAGCATGTGTCAACACAGTAGGATGCAAAATATTCAGGTTTTCTGAATTATATACTTTCACTTCCCTCCATTATTCCCTAACCTACTTCTCATCAGAACTGAAAATATTTCAACATGATATTCATATCATCTGTTTATAGGGTTAGCTTATTAGTACTATTTATTTATTCACTAAAAAAAAAAACAAAAAAAACAGTATTTCAGTCACTTTTGAAACATCCTTAATTTCATCCTTCCTCAGGACATAATTTTTTCAGCAGCAAATGCAATTTTGCTTTGCACCCAGCAGCATAATGGCTCTTGTTGACAAATGTTAATTATTTGTGTGGGTTTTCTGTTCCCGACATTTTTGGCTCTGAACTTATAATCAAAGCAAAAAGTAGGGGGAGGATAGGGGAGGGAACTTTTTCGACAAATAGCGGAACAGCTTTATTTGTGAATGTCATGGGAAGCTAGAAGGAGAAAAGAAAGCAAGTAAGTAAATGTGTTAGCCTGAGGGAAAGGATTTCTAAGGATGTGCTCTTACATCCAGCTGGGACTGGTCTCTTCTTTAGCTCAATGGATAAAAAAAAAAAAAAAAAAAAAAAGGAAAACAGGCCCATGGCCTCACACCCCCAGAAGATACAATGGGATTTCAGCACTCAGAGGTAATCTCCCCACCACAATTGAAACACAGCTTAACTAGCTTTAAATCAGACTATCTAATCAACTGAAATCCAATGAAAAATAGCTTCTGTTATGCCTTAGAAGCAGAGTGTGGATGAGGAGATTAGCTGGGGTGAGATTAATCACTTTAGAAAGAGAACTTTAACTACTTTTTAATAACACACAGTCCAATGTGGTTGAGAATATGGAAGCTCAGATAAAGGCTTTTAGAAAGTAAGAGCCATCAAAGCAGTTTGGAAATGTCTAGCTGCTCAGATACAGTAGTAGGCAGAACCCATTTTCATCTGTGCTTGTCTGAGGTGATTCATTATTATCATTCTATAAGTTTCACGCTAAGCAGAGACAGAAAGAAAGGCTCAATAGGTTTTTTGTCATTAATGGTTGTCATTTTGATTAGAAAAAAAAAGAAATACTATAGCTTAATGGGTAAATGCAAATGACCTCAACACTGCAGTTTTGTACTTCAAAGAGGAGTAAATTTGTTTTGAAGTTTATTTGGTATATGAATTGCTGTCAGAGATAAGCAAAAAGTTTAGAACTCCCGAGGGCTCTGATAATGCTTCAGAAAGGAAAAAAATTGAGAATTACCACACTTGTGATCAAACATAATAAAAATTAAGGCTAATAAGCAGCTTTTCTAATGTCAGTCTAAAAGGTGAGCCAAGGAGGCTTGTGGAACATAACACTATCAGTTCAAAATTCACAAGGCTTGTTATCTTTGATTTTTTTAAATATGTTTTTTTCAATGAATATTGCTTCCACCTCTAAATTAAAAATATTCTTCTTGCACAATATCACATCCAGATTTAGCTTTTACAATCAAACTCCTATATGTGGGCAAAATTAACAGCTATGGTAGAAAGCTTTCTTCCCCACAGTTCCCTTGATAGGCAGAAGCAGGGTAGTAGCTCTGAAAAGATAATTTAAATAACAATTGTACCATTGTACATGAATGGCATTTCATATAGACTTTTTGATTATCATATTCCATGCTCCTAGGAGCTATAGGGCAAAAACAGAAGACAAGATTACCCTTTCTATGCTATATTTTTTTCTCAAAAATGTCTCTCATTAAAGACATATAAAAGGCATGATTTTACTTTTGAACTATGCAGACATCTCTTCGGTATTAAGCACAGATACATGTACATTTTTAAACGTTGCATTGCATTGATGTTTTGAATGTCATATTGTAATTGGAAGATACTGCTGTCTAAGTAAATTTATGCTGATTTGTATCTCTTGTGAATCTCTTCTGGAAGCAAAGTTGTAGGTGTTTATATCCTCCTCCCTCACTGATACGTACTGTCCTGCAAAACTTCCCGTCAAGGCTGACTTGTCAGTACTCACTAGCAACTCAGCAGTCGATGCCCGTTCAAAGGGTGTACTTTCTCTGACTTTGCTTTTTAGCATCAGACATATACAACAAGACACAGCTCCTTGTGTGTTTGCTTCAGAAAAAGAACCATGCTGTCAACATGACAAAATCAAGTACAAGACAAGCCAGGACACTGTAAAAATCATTTATCCTCAACCACATGTAAAGATAGTATAAAGCAAGGAATACAAGTTTTGACAAGGCATTTAAATACTCACAACTTTCTGATATCAACCAAGTCAAAAATATTTCATTTTAAGCTCTAAGATGAACAGGAATAACTGGGACAGAGCCTAGCTGTCTCTGTGATGTTTCTTATGCTGACAGAGACACACAAAGGAACAGCTATGAGACTGTATGGGCAGCTCATTGCTGTCCTCTGGCTCAGCCTTCATCCAGAACAGAGAAAGGAAGAGAGCCTTGGCTGTAGCTTGGTAGAAACAAGAATAGCAATTTCAGAACACCTCAAAATGCTTCTGATGTTCTAACCAATATCTGAATAGGGTCATCACTTGAATCCTACATAATTTTTTTTTTGAGATTTTTTAAGTCTGGTGCATGATCTTTGTCTATCCTCTATGACCCAGGTAACAGCTTAACTGCTATGAATGTCACCCCAGGCAGAAACATCAGGCAGTGTTGACAACTGCATTTTACTGTCAGTTTTCTGTCCCACATCAAATCTGCATTCAAACTCAAAAAGTGTTATACAGTCTTCTACCATCTCACTTTTATCTAATCCCATTTTGCAAACAACAGTTGTCTTGGGATGTTCATCTTACTTCATTTGAAGCATTGAAGGTATCTGTGTATGTTTTTCTAAGTTTCATGATTGTTGGTGGTGATAAATCTACAGAGGTGATGGAGTAAAATAGGCATTTCATTCTCATTTTATAATTCAGACCTCAGCTTTGCTGAACCATATTTTGGAAAACCCTCTTTCCCTCTCTCTCCATTAATTACAAAATTAGCCTTGAGGTTAGTTTTCCAGGTTTTGCAACTGACTTGGGTGTTTAAAATTGGACCAGATGAAGTTAGACCACTGTCTCTGCATATGGGCTACATATTATTGAAGAGTTTTAGTCGGATAAATCAATACTTACAAGTAATGAATGTGTTAGGAGGTAAATAAAGCTTGGTTTATTTCCATTTGCCCTTCAGAATATGTTTTGAACTGAAGCTACTAGTCTTTTACATGTATGTGCTCTATCTTTCAGTCTTCTTTTAATTAGTTACCAGCTTATAGTAAATCTGCTGTGTATGCATAGTTTGTCAGATAAACCTTTGGTACTACTATCACATTTCAAGAGCTCAGTGGGGGAAGAAATGTCTTTCTGTTGCTGTGAGCAATTTTTTAGATTTATTAGTGAACTGAGGTTCATACATGACTGAAAGGTAGTGTTTTCAAATGTTTAAATTCACATCCATGAAGTAGTCTCTGCATGCAAAATTACACCTTTGCATTAAATAATTTCCATGGTAGGTTTTTTTGGGGGTTTTTTTGGGTTGTTTTTTTTTTTTTGGGGGGGGGGGGGGGTTTGGGTTCTTTTTTTGGGGGGGTGGGGGGAGGGTGGTTTGTTTGGGTTTTGGTTTGTTTTTTTTTTTCATTGGTTAGCTGTTTTTTTGTTCTGTTGTTTTAGGTAGTTTTTATTTGTAATATACTCAGGTGTAACTCCTCAAGTCTGCAGTTAGGGCACTTCAACATTCCATCAATAGTCCATACGTCCGAGTCAGATTTTCTGAGTTTGTAAAATTTTCAGCCCGATTGGTGGCTGATTCTTCTGTGAGAGAAAAACTCCTCTCAAGGACAGTGAAAAGTAAAGAAGTCTTCTATCTTTCATAAACACGTCTAGATTTCTCATAATAATTCTGTTACAGATGTTGTTTTTTATTATTTAACCAATGAAGACAAGTGCTGTCTTTTCTGACCAATCATAAGGTTCTTTAGTGCAGCATGTTATAAAAAGAGGCTGTGTGGAAAAATAAAATAGCTCTCTGAATATTTTTCTACTTGGAGTCAAGCTCTTCCTTTCGTCTCCAACTGATACTCATACGGTCTTCTTTCCTAAGATGAAAACTATGATGCTTAGCATTCTATATAGGGTGCATGCAATGAAATTACCCTGGTCCTAGAACATGGAAAAGTAATTTCTGGATTATGAGTTATTTCTTTTATAAAGGGCCCACAAAAATGTCTTAGAATCTAGACCTGTTATTTTATCAGACAAAAAAATTCTACCACTCTTTCACTTTGTAAAGTCAGGTTGACTGTTGATTTCCTTGGATGTTACTCTTGTTTCATCAGCAAAGGGAACTCAATAAACATTAGTTACTTAAAAACAAATTATGAATTAAACTAATCACAGAAAATACACTTAGGGAGGAAAGAGAAACACTTGTTTGTGTATGCTTCTTCCTGTGCTCTTCAGATCACCTTATGAATACCACATTTTAAAAAGCCTCTGGAGGTAAAGTTGGCTTGGTTTCTTTCCTTAAGAGGCTGGGGCAAAGCTAATCATGTATACAAAATTTATTTCCTTTTACTAGACAATTTATAAAGATCTCAGTGAAAGGTAGCAATAGAAATTAAATTTATACTTTTATTTCTCAATGTTTCATTTGTTGTTATTTGAAACCTTGTACTGCTTGGAGTGAGAGCACAGAAAACTCCAGGTCTCAGCTCAGGTAACTACCCTCCACCTCAGGAACATTTCCTCTTCAGTGTTTGTTAGAGTGAGATTTTATTCTTTTCTTTGTCCTACTCTTTTGTATCTTGCTGTGCACAGTGGAACTGCTCCTATGTTTCATTTTGCACCTTACTGAGCTGTAGTAGGAAAGCCACAGCCAGACCATCTCCTTTTGTCAAGTGGTTCTTAGGCCATTTCTTGTTTATATCAAGTCAGCACTTACACAGGTAATTTTGCGACAGCTAACAGCACTTAGTGTTTCTCCACAGGATACTGCAAAGTCTAAACACTTTCTGGGCTTATCACGGGGATTTCAAAATTGTCAGTATAAACTGTACCTATTCGCTAGAAATACTTGTTACTCTGCAGTTTAGAAAGGAAAGTTTGGGGTTTGTCAATGCTTATAGAAATACAAACCTGGTTTCCATTGCTCTCTTCTCGAATTTTCCTAGACAGAGGATCAATAACACAAACACACTCCAGCTGAGAAAACTCTTTAAAAATGTGTCTAAAGGCAGTGCCTTCTAAACTGAGCTGTCCATTAGGCACCCAAGTGAGATGACAATTTACTATCAGAAGCTGTTAATTGAAGAAAGAAACAGCAACATATTTTCCAAAAAACATCTTCCCCTCATCAGTTTTTTTTTTTAGCCTTGACAGTCATGTGAACATAATTTTTTTCCATCTACATTATCAGTATTTCCATTGTATTTTCATACGATGCTGAAAATTAATTAAATATTTTGCGTTCATTGAAAAGTCATGCTTTGTTTTCTATAAAGCATTGGTGAAATCACTAGTAGAAGCATTTAAATTCCTACTGATGCCCTGTGACTATATTTATATCAGTGAATTGGGCATGCTAAGGTTTGCTCCCTGAGAAAGAGTCTAATAGTGATAGCACAATCCACATTCAGGTTGCCTATTGGCAAAAGTTTCTACAATCTCCAGACTCTTTTTTCATATCCAGGGAATGCTTGAGAAAGTGGTAGCTTAGGTCAAAACTATTCCAGTGACCACTTAAAACGTTTCAGTCATGCACATAATAAACATCTAGCACCTGGAAACATTCACGAGCACTTCCTAACTAGTTTAGACACAGAGCGGAATAAGTTTTTTAAGAACTTGATTACTAGGTATTCCACACACTAGAAAAATGTTAACACAACTAAAGGCATGCTGAAAAAAACCCATAAAACAACCCTATATCTAATATGTATGATTTGATAAGATTCTTAAGGTAAGTAGTTTTCATGGTTTAAGATGATAAGTTTATGGAAGAGAAACCCAAAAGAGAATATCAAATACAGAGAAGCAACACATGGTTCATAGTAGCAGTTGCTGAGCTGAACATAGCTTGAAAATATTTAGAGGTGATAATGTGATACTTTCTCTTCTTGCATAGTCTTCATCTTCAGGTTCTAGGTAGTTTTTTGTTTGATTTTTTTTTTCTGAGTGTATAAGAATTTCTTTATTACTTGACTTCTTTTTCACCATTCTGTGTGAAAGATAACATGTATAACACAGCAAGGATGACACAGACCCCATCCCTTCTTCAGGATGTGGATTTCACACAGGCCATTGATATTTTCTGTGTAATTCAATGAATGATGCTGCATCCACTTGGCATTCAGTCACTAGTGGTGTCCCCCAGGGCTCACTATTGGGACCAGCCCTGTTTAATGTCTTTATTGATCTGGGTGAGGGAATGAAGTGTACTCGCAGGAACTAAATTGTGTGGGAGTGTTGATCTGGAGGAATCTAGACTGATGGATTGACAGGCCAAGACTAACAGCATAAATTTCAACAAGACCGAGTGCCAGGGTCTCAGTAACCCAATGAGGTGCCACAGACTGGGGAAAGTGGCTGAAAAACTGCCCATTGGAAAAAGACCTGGAAGTGTGGGTCAACAGCCATCTCAACATGATCCAGCGTGTGCCCAGGGGGCCAAGAAGGTCAATGGCATCCTGGTTTCTAACAAGAATAATGTGGTCAGGAGGAGCAGGGCAGTGACTGTCCCTCTGCACTCAGCACTGGTGCAGACACTCCTTGAGTGCTTCTGTCCAGTTCTGAGCCCCTCACTACAAGAAGAGCATTGAGGTGCCAGAGCATGTCCAGAGAAGAGCAACAGAGCTGGTGAAGGGTCTGGAGAGTAAATCACGAGGAGCAGATGAAGCAACTGTGGTTGTTTAGCTCATAGAAGGCTCAGGGTGAGCCTTATTGCATGAAGGGAGATTATGGCAAGGTGGAGGTTGTTCTCTTTTCCCAGGAAACCAGTGACAGGACAAGAGTACATAAACTCAAGTTGCACCAGTGGAGGCTTAGATTGTACATAAGTAAGAGTTTCTTCCAGGAAAGGGTTGTTAAGCATCGGAAAGGAGTGCCCAGGGAGGTGGTGTAGCCATAGTATAGTCAACATCCCTTGAGGTGTTCAAGAAAACTCTGGGCATGTCACTTAGTGCTATGGCTTAGTTGACAAGGTGGTGTTTGGTCAAAGGCTGGACCTGATAATCTAAATGCTTCTCAGATTCTGTGATTATCTGTATTATTAATGACTACCATATTATTCTGGATCTATATTGGTCTCAGCTTGTTTAGGTCTCTCTGGAGAATAAAAATCAGCAGACTGTAGTTATTTTTCTTCTTTAATAATAATTTTTTTAAAAGACTGAGCAGAAAGCAGGAAGGATAGTCTCCTTCAAATTACTGTACAGTACAATAGTCATGATGCACCTGGTGGCAGTAGACATAAATATCTCCCCTAAAATACACAAAGTATGGAAAGGGGAGATAGACCACTTTTCTGTAGGTTAATGGGGTATTAGATATAAATTCAGTATTTATCCTTCATTAGATTTTTCAGGAATGGCTGTCTCTTCTTCATTATTGTCAAGTTTTACAGATGTCATGCTTATCACTTTCATTCTAGCCTAGACTTGAAAGACTGACTCAATAGAGATCTTCAAAGTCTTCTTGATGTAACTGCCTCACATTCCCTAAACTGAGAGCCCAGATTATGGCAATGTCTATATTTCTTTTAGGAATTTAGCATTAAAATTCTCAGTTGTTCCTTGTGCTTTCCTACTGATCCTATACTACAAAATTTAATGAAAGCAAAATTCAATTAAAAGAAAATATTACTCTGGGAAAGTAATGAATACCTGCATGAATCCTTAAAAAACAGTTTTAAATATCTTTAGCATCGTTAACATTTGTGTGCTATTTGTGGCGTAAAGGTCACATCTTTAGAGGAATTTTGAAAGCTCATCATAATACTTCATACTCATATTTCTTCATAGAAAAGGAAACCTTTTTCTGCAAAGTTTACAATCATCCAGTTAGCCTTTTGGACTTGCTGTTGGAAAAGTCAAATGAGCAATCTGCTTACAGCAGTCAATCAATCTCTCTGTAATGTGCAAACTTAAAAAATAATTTAGTAATTTAATAATCTTTTTATCTTGCAGCTAGGAGATTGCATATTCTTTCTTTATGTGTTTCTTCTTCCCCAGATGCAATGTACAGTCTACAATAGTATGCCATTTAGTGTTAAAAGTAATAGACTAATGGCTTTGCAGAAAATAATATTTTATTTCATTAAAGGTGTAACATGAAAAATATGACTTTTTCCACTTTGACTCACATATCATCCTCGAACCCTAAAGTTTTAGAGCTATCACAAGATAATGAAACTGTCTGAAAGTCTGAATGCCCTGTTAAAAAGAAACATTGACTACATTATAGATTGAGAAAGGAAGGAAACATATTTACTTGTAGAAAGTCCCACAAAATCTAAATCTAGTTTAGACATTCAGGATTTATGTATAAATTTTGACATTTATGGAGACATAAAACAAACATTGTCAACTGTACTCAAAACACTTTTAATTTGTTGATCATTTATAGCTTAGATTTAATTTACCATTTTTGCAATGATTTAATGACATTTTCAGTAATTTTTGCTTTTGACACTCTAACAGCATGGGGTTGATTTACTGTGTTTTCAGACTTTTGCTTTTATGTAAACACATTAGTATTTTCACAGCATGTTTGGAACAAATGGAGCAAATTCTGATCCTTCTACACCTATAAAAAAACTATTAACTTTATTGAGAAGCAGAGAGAAAATTTGACTGAATTGCTCGAGTAAGTCAAGAGGAATCAGGATAAAAAATGAAAAACTTTTGCCTTATTTTGGAGGACAAGAGAAACCAATTTCATGTAGCAATGAAGAAAATGGAATAAACCAGCAGTCAAGACAGCTTCTTTGTCTGACAGCTTTTATCTGTTATAGCTTTTATTACAGCTAGGTTTACCAGCTTTCATAGTCACAGAAAATAAGTTCACATGTATAGATGGCTCAATACAATGCAAATGTGTTTTACACATAACATCTTTCAAAAAAAGTGATCCCTAAATATTCTCATGGACATAGGCAAAATAATTGCAAAATGAACTAATAAAAAATAGAGGGAGGAAAAAAGAAGATAAATATGATAAGGCAGAGGATTTGTTTTCAGAGGAGACTTGAGATTATAGCATCCCTATGAATTATGTCTTTCACTGTTCACAAACACTCCTGCTGTTGCTGAAGGATTTTTTCTATCTGCGTTGCTTGACTCCTTTATGCCACTGCAAAAGGCAAAAGAAACATCCCATGGCTCTATTTCACCTTTTTAGCAAACAGAATATGTCCTGAAAGGCAAAGGTATTGGGCTGTGTTTAGTGAGAAGTGACATGTTGGATCTAATTTGTTCTGTTAACTGTGAAATGCCATCGAAGTCACTGTTACACAGATGAAACTAGCAGGAGATTCTGCCTTTTACTTCTGAAAGTCTGCTAGCAGTGTCAGGGAGCAGAAACTGATCTGAAAACTGTTTAACTTATCTCATGTTCTGTTCTTTTAGCTTTCCTCAAAATGTGTCAAAATATATTTTTTTCTGGACCTTATCCAGCTTCCATAGAAATGAATGAAGAACTCTTTTTTTTTTTTTCTACTAGTGGTCTGTGATCTGTAGTGGAGACATGTGAACAAATAAACTAACCAAGATGAATATTTACTTATATGTGGGGCTTTTTTGCTAAATCATAAGACCTTATGCTCTAGGGTGCCAGTCTTGTAAATCTTATCCATTTCAATTGGATCAGCAGGACTACACTTAAAGACATGGAATGGTTCATTTTCAGTAATCTCCTTTCTCTAATTGTAAGTTCCCTGCTACTGCACTGTAGGTTTTAAATAACAAAATAATTGGCACATGAAATAAGTCTGCAGTTATATATGTACAAATTCAGATAAATATCTGTTGTCCAAAGAAAATTTGAGCATGCATTCGACCCAATAAAATTTAAGAACTGTTTAAACACCTTCTTACATGACTGAACACAGAGGTTTTCCTGAATCATCAGTATTTGAGTCTACCAACAGGTAAATGCTACCTACAGGCAATATTTCAGTTCTAATTAAACCAATTTTTAACCCCCTATAAAGGAATAGGTGGCCATTTATAGACAAATCAGTGATTTGTGTGTACAATTACTGAAGTTGTACATACAAATTGGGTTGAAATTAATCACTTAAATTTGTAAACATATGAATTTGGGAAAATCAAACCCCCATGCTTTAGAATGAGATGTAAATTGTACAAAGTGTGGCTGAACCAACACCAAGTGAGGAATTTTAATTTGAGGATTTCCCCAATTGTGTACTTAATGTTATGCTAATTTTTTTCTAGTAATAGCTAAAAAGATCCATTCCTCCTGCTTTCAATGGGCTTGTTGCTAATGAAAAAGATCTTTTGTTCCATAGCAAAACTGTACAGTTCAGGCAGAATGATAGCATGCTGGCTCTTTACACTTTGGATGCTAAAAACCCTCAGGCAAAATATTTTGCTGAAAAAGGCATGCCTGGCTCCATTCATTTCAGAAGTACTGCCCTCTTACACTAGCTGTGACTTTGTCTCTTTATTTAATGATTCACTGAACCCAGATATTTGCATAAGAGCCTATATCTATATGAGCTAAGTGTTAGCCTTCTTTTTAAAGTGATTGGTTTTGAAGAGTAAGAATATATTCTTTTGTCCTGGGGCATCCTTTCAGCAGCTGTTATCGAGGTGATATAAATAAATCACAACACTATTGCAAAATGAAATTAACAGAAACAAAATCCTATGTCTCCCTCTTTTTGAAAGGTGACTTTGAGCCTGAAAATTCTATGTTGTTTTTGAATGAGGCTTCTGTTTATCCACCGAACCAAAAAGGATGGGAAGCTCTTCAGGAACTACTATTGATTTTAAACATCATTTAGACCAAAGAATAGATTTCAAGTGACCTTCTGCTGTGATAACAATACCTGTAAATTTGAAAAACAGCTTTGTCTAAAGGAAGTCAAAGTCTCTGCTTTGAAACACAATATATAACAATTTAAGTTAAGTTTAAATCACTTACCAGTAATATACCAGTTGATACATCAGTGAATTCCCTCACTGAATCAAGAATTTGGATCTTATTTTGATGGTCTGCTAATTTTTTGGTAATCACAAGCACCCAATACAATCATTCGAAGTCTTGGGTTTGGCTTTGGTTTCAAACAATCGTTACATTTTGGTTTGTATTTTCCATTTTCTTTCATTTAAAATTTCTTTTACAATAAAAAATAAGTTTATAATGTATTTGTGTTTCTTGTCAACATATAAAATATAGAAACCCAAGGATTTACAGTTAGTTCAGAAACTTCATTCCTGACAAAAAAAATTATATCAAAGCTACAGACTTACTCTGCATGACTATTAGTGTATGAAAACAATCTTTAATCATTAACACATCTGCATTTGTTCATAAATACTGAATGAAAAGGATTGTCTCCTGAGTTTGCATGGGGTCTGTGAACAACCCTTTTCACAGTAGGTGATGACTTACTACCCATAAGATTTTTAAATATTGCTAGGGAATTCTGTTGGAGAAGTACAGAAATATCTCTTTCTGGGCAAGAATAAGTTAGGAGATTTATGAAAGTTCATTTTACCTGAGATCTGTGATAGCATGACAGTATAATTCAGCAAAAAGTATAGCTATATGTAGCACTTATTGCACAGCTGAAATCTTTTCCCAAAAAGGGCCTGGGATTACCCATTTCACAGTGAAGAGTTATTGATTAACATGGGAGAAAATCCTGGCTTCCCACATGACCACATATTCACCTTCAACTTTCAAACACACACTCTTCTTCTAGTTGACCTTGATACCATTTACATATTTTATTTAATAAGTTGAGCATTTATTCCCAGGTGAATAGTCACTAATCTCTTTACATATGAGGGAAAGGGGAATAGAAACTGTCTTCTCTAGCTGTGACTTGAAAGAAAAGAGTGACCTCTGCTGAAGCATGTCACAGAACTCACATGGCAGGTGACAGCTCCATGCTATGGCTCAAAATTGCTGCAGCTGAGAAGCTGGCATTTTCAAGATGAATTGGAGGGAAGAGTTTTTGCACTGTGTATTTTGGGTATCACCCTCCTGCATATAATACCTGCTGAAAATTTCTTTCCAAGTCCTTCAAATCCCCTCAAGCCCCGTTTAAGCAACACTGGACCAGTGTTCTTGCTTGTTGGTTCCTCTGTAAGATGTAGCACCTGAATTCCGTAATTTTTTCATGTTTTTTCAGAATTTTTTGCAGACTTTTCTTCTTGCCTGCTAGCTGTGTAGGCATTTACAAATGTACATAGGTTCTTGTTTCAATTATTTATAGCTAAATTTGGTTCTGGGAAAACAAGAGCATACATTTAGAGACAAAATTTTCTATTTATTGTTGTTCATTTCATCAGTGTCTAAAACAAACATCACAGAATTGTACATTAGCACTTGTAAGAAAAAGGACTGAAGGAATTCTAAATATTTATATTATTTGTTTTTAGGAGCTGTTAACAATTATTTTTCAGCGTCCATGACAACAGTGAGACTCTTCCTGTCACACAGCCTAAGCATAAAACCCCTGTCTATGTGGAAGCCACGTTTCACCACAACATGAATTTTAAATCATTATTTTGTGCTATCACTATTTTTCCTAGAGAGATGAAGTCTCATGAACTTGTCTCCAATAGTTTTGTATTGATGTCAACCTCACACAGGAAAAAAGTTCAGTTTCAGTTTTCAGCAATGAAAACCAGATCAGAAATAAGGTCAAGTTGGAATTGACATAATGACAAGAGTTCTCATCACTCAAAACTTCTTTCACAGCTCTTCCAACTGTTTTCCTTTATGAACAGAGTCACACTCCTTCAGAATATATGCACATAGCCCATAAATACACACTGAGCAAAAGTAGGAGATCACATCACCTGAATGGCTGTTTCAGTGAAAAGGGAGAAATAAAAGTAGGACACATACTATAACACATGCCAACAAAATATGAATGGAGACACCTTTCATCAAAGGGTCTCCCTTCTCCTGAGCCAGTGAGAAGAAATGCTAACCACTGAGAGAAAAACTTAGTCACGTTTTTCACAGCCAGACTCTTTCTTGCACAATTTGCACATGTACACATTTGCTTGAAAATCCAGATAGTGATAGAGGAAGACACTGTATTATCAAACATACAAAATATTCCTCTGTCATTTTGCTTTATGACTTTCTTCTGAAATCTATCATGGTTATTTAAAGAGGAAGTGGCATCTGATATGCTCTGATTCATGTTCAGTTTAAAAATTGGAGGTATTAGTTTATGTAGTTACAAATGTATATGTGATGCTTAAAAGTAGCATTGATATCCATCAATCTACTTATTTGTGCCTTTTGTACTACCAAGTATTTTCTTCACCCTACATCCAATTTTTAACAGCTATCCAACAATGCATTCAGCTGAAAGGATCTGTAAATAAGAACATCACCTGGATTAGAAATATTCCTTAAAACTGATCATCCAATGACTTAAACAGGTACTGTTTTAACACACATCTTGGAAACAATATATAGCAGACACACACTGTGTTTGCAAATAATAGTGTGATCTCAGTACACAAAAACTTTCTGCTGAATAACTCTGGGCATGACAGCAAGAATTCTACCTCCATTGTCAACATTGCATTCACTGCAACTTCTGAAGTTGCAACTCCTCAAGCTGTGAGAAGAGTGAGTGATCCTCTCCCCTAGGAATTTCCTGGGAGAATGGAACCCTATGATGTAAAAAGGGAATTAAGAAATATGGAGACCTTTTTCTCTCATGTATGAAACATTTAACAGCTGCCTATTTGTTAAAAATTAAAAATAGTAGATTATTACTTAAATTTCATGAATTATCCATCTTCTACTATTAAATGGTTCTGGGTTACCAGGAATGCTAAACAAAGCAAAAGCATATTTTAATTTTAAAGTATTTCTCAGAATATGAGCTGGTAAAGCATGAATGCTAAGCACCATCTAAAGCTCTCTTCAAATTTTATCTTTTGTATGTTGTTGTCTCCAAATGTATAAACACTCATGCTGTCAAGCTTATGCATTTTACATGTTGCATGTTTAGCTTCCATAGAATTTCTGGCAGAATCCTTTTATTATTTGTTACTGTTTTCACTTATGGGAAAGCATAGTCGAAGTCAGTGTGATTATAAAAAAACCCAATTTGCAACATAACTCTATGTTGTCCAGTAGCAGCAGACATGGAGTAGACATACAGCATTTATGGCATATTAAAACACACAATTTTAAATTACTATCAAGGCCTTGACTTATACTAAAAATGCATGGCAGAATTTTCTTCAAAGTCCATCATTGATGAAATGGTTGAATCTTTTATTCATAACATTCCTGATTTTACATGAATTGCTTCACTTCATAGAAGACTATTGTAAGGAATGCAAACTTCTTGACACTAAGAGAGCTTTAGCAGATTAGTAATTAATAAGCTTGTTGCTACATCTCAATGGCAAAATTCCTGTTACTTTCAATGAGAGCATGATCAGACTCAAAGTCATCTGAAATTTCTGTGAATGTAAAGGCTGCTTATTTCTTTCAGCTACTTTTGAACACTAGTAAGGTTGATTTTATTGGAACTTATTACATCCTTACTGGAAGCAGAATTTGACCTCAGCTGAAAAGATTGCCCCCTTCTTTCACTTTGTTTTGAAAAAGAGCTACATTTTCATAATAGTGTCCGGGTACGCTCACAAATCTCATTACCCAATAATAGGATTTGTCTACATACCTCCTGCTCAGTCTTTTGGAAATGTACATGTCCCTCAGCATGGGTTATCTTTTTTTCCTTGTTTGCATTTACATATGTCTATGAGTAAAATGGCTTATATTCTGTATAACAGATTCAGTCAAGAAAAAGTAGCTAAGTATATAATCAAGGAGGAGGCGGAGATATCCTTAAAGTACAAAATCAACCTTGGAAGCTAAACTCTCACTTTTGTTACAATGATTGAGACATTTGAAAATAAAAAGTATGCCACAGAGGTGAAGCAATATGTAATGGAATAGCTCAAATATAACAGCAAAATGCTAAAGCAGTGTTTAATTATAGTCTGCAGTTCAGATTCCATCAGATTGTATCTGCAAAAGAAAAGTTTTCTTAGGAAAACTTGAGATACTACCGTTTTAAATTGGGGATATGAATTATAACGGATTTTTTGGTGAACTGGCTCTGTTCCGCATTTCTTTCAAAGTAGTAAAAAATAATAAAGGAAAATAATTGGAAATAATTTTAATCTTTACTACTTTACTTCCAACCATTAGTACTATAGCTGTTCTGGTTAAACATGTTATAGAAGCTGAGTTAAGTATTTTATTCAGAATGTTGAACAGTAAGTTTTTGAAAAACCCACACATGAAATTTTAGAGGAAAAGAAGTACAAAACCCCATAAACAACACTTCTGCCCTCTCTCTCTCCAAACAATAAGAAGTAAACCATAAGAAATAATATGGAATAGAAAAACAGATAAACTGAACAGCAAAACATATCCTGATCATTCCTATATACTGTGAATCTCTCTGGAAAGGCTCATCTCTTGAAAGATGCATGAGGACCAGCTAGAAACTTGGTTGTCCTTTGATTTATTTCTCCTATTTCTGTATCACACCACCAATCTCTCCTTCTATGTTACTTTATCTTTCTTTCTCTTTATTAAAATAGTTGCTTAATTTATATAAAGGAACATTTCTTCTTGACAAGACATACTTAATTTACCTTTGTTTAATTAACCTTCTGGAAAGTTAAGGTCCATCTATCTTTCTGGTTGAAAGGTATGGATATGATGTGAAGTCACTATTTTGATATGAGGTTTTTCTCTGTGAGCGTACATTACACATTTGATACAGAAGGCTAAATTTTCACTTTTCCCTGAATACAGGGAAGTGTCCTAAGTCTTGTTGCTATGCAGTTTAGCCATAGCAACAAACACAAAAGACACTGTGTTGTTACTTCCATTTTCCCTTCCAGACAGTTTGCCTAGTAAAGAAAACATGCTAGATATAGCACTGTCAAAATAAGTGCAGCATTTTCTTTGAGGGATGTCAAACATTTCACCTTTCAAGAGATTATATTGAGAAAAAAATGCTAAGCAAGAAGGTGGAGAGGTTAGAGCTGAGATATCCGCATCCTCTTGACACACAGGTAAGGATGTAAAAAAATAATTGCTGTACAAGGAGGAGTCAGGTTTTCTGTTATATATTTATCAAATATAAAAAATGTCATGATGCATTTTTTCTTTGCCAATATAGTGGCAACAAAATATTTCAAATAACCAGACAAAAAAAAGAAGAAAACCCTAGCCCTCAATACTTAAATTTATGATACATGTGATGCATCTTTGCATAACAAAAGTTGTTATCCCTCTTTTCTAGTCAATAATAGCTTACAATCAACATAATACTGAGCTAAAATAAACCTACATAGAGTTTGTGAGACAATATCCCATTCTATTGCAAAGACATATGAAGGATTTTCTCGTAGCTGAGGTAAGAAGTGTGAAGGCAGACAAATAGTTTATTCAGCAGATTCTTTCACAACTTCCCCCATGATTTCCTCTAAGTCATGCAAAGGTAATTTTTATTGTGAAAGAGAAGTTTGGTTTTCCATCTCTTTCTCAATTTAAATGGGTCTTACATTTCTGACTGTAATTTCTTTTATGGAAAATCTAAATAATTGCCTAGGCAATCTTTCTTTTTGAGCTTGTAAAATAAGGAAATTATAAAAAAAAACTCATATAGGCTCTGTAAATTTAAAATTCTTAATAGCCAAAAATATCCTTTTAATTTTGGATAAAAAGGTCAAGGAATTCATTGACTATTATAGCAGTACTGATTTATTTAGTTCTGCTAGTTTACCTAACCAAGAATTTGATGCATTTCCGTCAATAAGATGAATTTAGGATATACTTATGAATACAAATTCATTTGTTTTTAAAAAAAATCTTTATTTCAAACATCTTAAGTAACACATCCATCATTTTAAAGAATGTATGATTACAAACACTAATTGGTGACACTTTTCTGTGCTGGACTTCAGGCTCTAAATTTGCCTAGTGCTTCCAAGAACTTGACATAAATTAACCAAAACCTAAGAATTTTGTCTTTGTTGTGCCAGGGATGAAAATTCTCTGTTAACTGGAAGTATGTGGTATATCAACCTGTAGTAAAGAGAAACTCTATAGAAGTTCAGGGGAACAAATGGAATCCCTAGTTTTCAGTGTTCTATGTGCCTTCAATTTCAAATAACCTTAGTGGGGCCCTCTTGCTATTTCAAGAGCTGAGATCTTAATCCCAGGTCTTCCACCATTTCTTTGTTGTAGCTGTGGGGGATGTTAACATTCTTCATAGAGAATGGAATTAAAAAACATTTCAATGACAGAATAGGAAAGTAGAAATAGATAGCTTTTTGTTGATTTTTAATGTCTCTATTTGGCCAAATTTTAGTCCACTTTTTAGGGTTTTTTCTCTTGATTAATCCCATAATTTCAAAATGTGATTGATTTCTAATGGCCAATATGGACACCAGTGAGGTTGTTTTTGAAAGGAACAAAATTTATGGATAGACACAAATTATGTAAATGTACTTATCTGGACAGGAAAGAAAACTATAAACTATTTCTTAGAGTATAAATAGAATTTGACCAAAATTTCTAGATGTACTATGATCTTAATTTATGCAGACATATGTAAAGAAATCTATACCAATCTCTTTACCCTCAGTCCCCCCATCAAGTGAGAGTAAAACTTTCAAACTGAATAAGGGAAATTATCCAATCTACCCTCTGGTCTGCAAATAGTAGGAACAACCCTAATTGCAAAACCTGCCTATAAAGTTTTCTTTCAGATCCACTCATCTTTTTTCTTCCGCCCACTACCCTGCAAGGGATACTCTTTGTCTTGTAGAAAAGTGTGTGTGCAGGCAGACTTTAAAAATTCTGACCTTAATAAAATATGTTGCCATTACAAAATTACTGGTTACATTTATCCTGTTAATTTCCTCCAGTGTTGTTCATTTCCATATAACAGATCCATTCCAGTTCATTTAAAAGCAGGAAGAACTTTAATTTTTTCTCTGCTTTTAAGTCAGCCCCTTTAATGCCATAAAAAACAGAATTCATTTTTTGATTGTTTCATGAATTTTGAGGCTTGATTCAGTGTTAGGTTTGAATACAGTTCTAAAATAGGCCTGCAGTAAAAAGCTGTCTTCACAGAAGAAGAGTTTCTGTCCTTTCCATGAAGTTTCCATGTACCTTAGAAAGATGCAGTGTTACTCTAAGAATCCTTTCACCTTACTTAGGGGTCAAAAAAACCCAAACCAAACAAAAACAAACAGCTTTTATTAATGAGTTAGTCATCCAAAATTTTATTTAAAATCAGAAAGGAGAAACAGGCATCTCCTGACAGCAATGAACTTCATCTAAACATAGATAAATACTTGGGATCAGTCATATGAGTTTTCTGTTTGGAACTGCCCATATTTTTCTGTTGACAATGTGGGGAAATTGCAGGTTTCAACAGAGCAGATGAAAATTAAATGTTGAAAGTGAAATTTTTTACATTTAGACCTCCACAGTTAGGTAGGGTGAATACAGCCATTTAATTCTCCTTTCTTATGGTAGGGGTTCCCATGAATAAGTGCTTACTTCAGCTGGAGTTATGCTGAAGCACTAAAATTCCTGGAGCAGCAAACCATCCTGGTGAGTGCTGCCTACTCTGCTTAAGAGGGACACATGAAATTTTAGGCAGGCTGCTGTTAGCCTCAGATTGAGAAGTGTGAGCAGCAGCTTCTACTGGGATTACTAGCATGAGTAAGTCTTCTGAAGACTTGGTCTTCATTCATCTGGTAGCAAGCTCAACTCTCCAAAGCTTTTGAGTTGTTTTTCCATCTTGATGGTATTTAATTTTTCTTTTTTTCTGTCTCTTCATTTTTTCTATTACTGACAAAAATCTAGATTTAATGAAACATTCTCCATAAAGGAAAAATACTGGGAATCTAAGAAAAATCACTCAGGTTTTCTCCTGTGTCAGATTATCTGTTTTATTCAGGAGGAGGAATGGGTTACATCATAGAACCAAGAACAAAATTTTAACTCTGCAGCAGCTTGAATTCATTGCATTAGAGTGTGGAAACTTTTCCCTCTCACACATGAAATGGATAGCAGTGGAAAATTGTCACAGGATGGCTTCATACATGGTAAATTCCAGCAAGCTTATAATCACCTTGTAGTGCTGCAGCAAACAGACCTGAAAATAGAATTAAAAATTTGACATCAGTATACTTTTAATGAAGTAATGTGACCCTTCTTCCTTCCTTCCTTCCTTCCTTCCTTCCTTCCTTCCTTCCTTCCTTCCTTCCTTCCTTCCTTCCTTCCTTCCTTCCT
>VZUI01040152.1:0-39634 GCA_013401135.1 Cettia cetti | reverse complement strand
TGGGGCTGGAGAAGGAATTGTTTTGTCTGGCTGAGCTGGGAGGAGAGCTTGCTCACACTTTATATGAAGTTCAGAGCGATGTGCCAGTGCAGAATGTGGAAAATACAAAAGCCAGAACTCAAGGTTGTGTTTGCAGAATCTCAGCTGAGCTCTCTGTGTGAACCCCCAGGGTTTTCCTGCTCTTCCCAGCTCCACTGGTGGCTTTGGACACACCAAAAGTTGTTTCTGGATGCTGTTTTCTAGGAAATGCTGAGCCCCAAACCCCCCTGCTCTGCCTACCCTTGTCCTCAGCTGCCTCCCTTTATTTGGGAACCATTTCCTTTGCCCTGGAACAGGAACATTTTTCACCCACTGTTATTAATTCCCCCCTACAAATCCCAGAGTGTCTTTGAGTATTTTCACCAACAGTCATAAAGTATTTTGGATAAAGGGAAAGTTTGTCCTGCTAATCTTTACATGCTTTAAATATTTCTGGGAAAATTCTGTATTAATCTGGATATTGGGAAAGGCTGGAAATAACTTTTATGCTGGAATTTTGTTCATGATGGGCTTTTAACTTAAAATAGCCCACTGGGACAGACCCACCCCTGCATTAATTTGATGAAGGCAATCTGTGCTAATTAATTAATTGCTGTCAAAATTATTTTTAGAACTACTTCTTAGAAATACTGCATTTTTTCTTAATTGATGTTGTCAAAACTGAAATAATCAACTATAATTCAGTTCCTTCATTTGCCCTAATAGTTAATCAATTAGGAGCATTATTAATGACATATTTTAAATAGAAACAAATTGCATTGTCAAAGTATGCAAGCATATTTTCCAGCTATTTTCAGAGACATTTCAGGGTTAAGTAGTTCAAGAGTGTTTTAAGAGACTAAGTAACAAAATAATTCCGTGGATATTGTAGGGATTTAACCTCACTTTTCTGTTTCTGTCTCTGAGGCAACAGGAAAAGGCTTTGGCCAATGTCCCATCCCAATGGCATGAGTGTTATAAATATGAGCAATGTTTCAGAAAGTAAAACTGTTTTTCCATTCTGTTTCTGCTGTTCCAATCTGACTACAATCCCAAAGTCAATTTTACATCTCAGAACTCTGATATTCTTTAATTTCATTTTGGTGGTGCTCCTCCAGACCTGATTAGGCAGCAAATGTCACCACTCAAAGATTCCCCATCAGAAAACTTCCTTTCCTCTTCCCAGCAGGGAGAGGAACTCAAACATGACCAGAGCATGTCCTTGGCTGCAGGACAGTGGAATGTGCTGCTTCTTGCTCACAGTCACACAATCCTTCAGGCTGGAAGAGAAATCCAGGAGCATCGAGCCCAACCTCACTGAGCAGGTGTAAAATGACCTTTCTGGAAGAGACAGCCTGAGAAAAGGCTCCTTTCCCATCCAGATTGTTTCAAAATCCACAATTTTAGTATTTTCTGTGCCTTCCTGTATTGTTTTTTTGGTTGTTTTTTTTCCCCCAAGAGTGTGTTGTCAACACAAAGGCTGTGACAGAGGGGCTTGTGCCCCACTCACCCCTGGGGCTTCAGCTGAGCTCTCCTCAGGGAAATCCAATATTTCCTGAGCACTTTGTGGAGCAGTTCAATGCCTCTCCTCAGTGCAGGGAAGCAGCCACGTGTCTGCAGGGACACTTTACTCTGGGTTAGTGCTCCCAGCATCCCAAATTTACACTCAGGAACAGCTGGCTCAGTCCAGAACTATGTGAGGCAAAGTTGAGGACGAGACGTGGAACTTCCATCTTCTCCAGCCTGATCTGTCACCCTTGTTCTAAATTTAGATCTGTGTTTACAGGATGCAAAAGGGAAGAGGCAGGCAGTTAAATTAAGCAGCAAAACATCTCGTGTTCATTTTGAGGTCAGACAAAGTGGATTTTCTTTTCCACATGGTGAATTCAGAGCCTTGGTGGGTGATGTGCACATTTGTGAGAGCTTTGTGAACAAGTGAGCCGTGCTCAGAGGGACCCTGGCTTGGCTTCTGACCCTTTTAGGGTTATTTTTGGCAGCAAAATTCCATAGAATAATAAGGAGTGTTTGTGAGAGAGATGGGATCACTGAGAGACTTTTTAAAGCGTGATTTATTAATATCATCTTCTGCAGTCCCCTGAAGGAGTGAGAACACAAGAGCACAAGTGAGAGGTCAGTAGTAGTCACAAGATCTCTGGTTACCAGGTCTTTCAAAAGTTTATTAGCCAGTAAACTACTGCCACAAAGATTGTTTCTATTTTCACACCAACCTCTAATTAAATTGTCTTAACCAATCCTATAATGACCCACAAACCTACTTGCTACACCTTAAAACTTTTTACTGTTCCTGTAACTACTTCTATATCCAAACTTTAGGCCCTCAAAACTTTCCACTGCCCAGCCTGACATGTTTCTGTCTAAACTACAAACCCACATTCTTGCTTATGGTCTCTAAATCTGGAAGGCTTTTCCAAGGTCTCAAGTTGAACCCTGTATTCATTTCTGTGTCTGGGCCTGCCTGCACGAGGTTTTGAGAATCCTCTGTGCCTGGATTTCCCACAGAGTGGGGCTGGAGCAGGGAGGTGGTGGAGCTTTCTCAGGAGGCTTTTCCAAGGGACACTTTGCTTAGGCTGCCCTTCCCTGCCTGTCCCCTCTTCCAGCCAAGCCCAGGAGGCTGAGCCTGGGGAGCTCTGCCCAAACCAGCAGGTCCTGGGCATCCCTCTCATTTCCTTCCTGAGTGATGCCCTGTCTTAGTTTGGAAGGACAGGTGTCTGCCAGGGAAAACCCAGAGCTTCCCTTGGAATGGAGAATGGAAACCTCCTCCCTCTGAATTATTATAACTTTGAAATTAAGGGACTCTCTGGCAAAGATACTGGAGTAGGAATAACAATTAATAATTCTTAAATAGGAATATTAAAAATGTAGTGGTGCAAAAAAAGCAAACAAACAAAAGGAAGAAAACCCTGCCAGAGTCAGAACAGGACCTGAGCCCGTGTGGGTCAGGGTGCTGGAGCAGCCCAGCCCAGCCCTCCTGCAGTGCCAGGGGTGGCTCTGGTGGATCCAGATGCTCCTGGAGAAGGCTCCAGTGGTGCTGGGATGGGCCCAGGCTCCTCGGGGAATGCAGTGCACACAGGCTGTGCTGCTGCTCTGATCCCAGGGTTTATCCAGGCAGGAATGCTGGGCTCCTCCCCTGGCTGATGGAATTGTCTCAGGCCTGCAGTGAGCCTGGCTGGCCCCTGAGCAGCAGAGATCCCCTGCAGGGAGGAAGGGTCCTGGAAGGGATAAAGAACCCTGCCCCAGGCGCTGGAACAGCTCCCATGGACAGCAGATATTCCCTGCAGGGAGGAAGGGCCCTGGAAGGGACAAGGAAAACACCTCTCCATCCAGTTTCAGCATCTGCAAACAGAACACACCTTGCACTGCAAGGCAAGGCACAGCTGCAGGTCCCCAGGGCAGGGATGAGCTGCTCTCAGCCCCCAGGGCTCTGGTGCCTCCCCCAAGCCTGGCTTTCCCAGATCACAGATTCTGCTCCCTGCACTGAACTCCTTCAGCCCCCAATGAGGACTGTGGTCCCACATCTTGGAGGAAATTTTGGGGAATGTCAGGTGGGACTGGCCCAGTCCAGGGAAGTGTGGAGTGCACTCAGCTGAGCTTTGCTCTCTTCTCCCTGCGTCTGCACATCCTCCTGAGTGGGAGCTGGATTTGTGAATAAAAACCCCAATGGACAACTTTATGTCTTTGATGTTATTAGGATGGGAAGCTGCCCATTTTTACTTTCAGTACAAGAGACATTTATAAACTGATTGTCAGAGCCTCCCAAGCTCTCAGAGAAACACAAGTGGAGCTGCTGAGAGTGTGATTGAATGTGATTAAAGGAAATTAATTCTGGATAAAATTCAGGTTCCTGCAGTTCTGAGACCTTACATTCTTATCTGGCCCAGCATTGTGCCCACAGCAATCACTGTCTCCATCATTTCATATCTTGGGACTTAATCACGTTTGTGTTGTAATTTTATTAGAAAAGGCTGATGTCCAGGTATTGATGAAGGAACTAAGGGGATAAATATTCATCCTGTTTATTGCATCTGCGTCTGATGCTTTTGTAGCAGAGGTGAAAGGAGAATAAAGCCTCCCAGATAAAATTTTAATAATAATTTTATGATTCTGCAACAGGAACTCTATTGTGAAATAGTCTGTGTTGTGTTCCCAGCCTGTAACTCCCCGGTGCTGCAGGTTTGTTCCCATTTTTTACCACTTTGAAACTTATTTATTGTCAGCTCTTGCAATTTATTCAGCAGGATCCAAAGGTAGGGTCAGTTTGGTGGATTCCAGCAGAGAAACCTCAGTTGTGGGGTGGCTGAGATGATGAAGGGAGGTCTTGTACAGCCAATTACTCCCAGTAATTTCATTAGAAAAGAGAAAGGCAACATGAATTTTGTGTAATTCCCACTCTAATTCTGTGATCCATCATTTCCATTAGTAGCAACTTACAGATGTTGAAGTTAAAATGTTCAGTCTGAACTCCAGTCCCTTCCAAGAGGAATCCCAGCCCCAGGGCAGGGTTCTGTGTGCAGGGTGGATGTTGTGGAGCAGGGAACACCTGCAACAGGGCACAATTCCATGGAAAACCTTTGTTTTGTCCTTCCCAGACCACCCCTCCCATGCCTGTGATCAGCAGCCCCTCACCCCCAGCACCTGTTCAATCCTATTCCTGCTTTTCATCCCTTGGTCCCCAAATAATTCCCAAAATAAATCAGCAGTGCTACCTCAGCTCCCACTGGGAAAACCTCCCTGCCTGTGACAGTCCTTGGGGAAGCTCTCAACATCAGCATCTCCTCCATTTTCCCAGTGTTTGCTTCACAGATCCTTTTTCCTTATTTGTTTTACTCCAGATGTCCCTTTAAATTCCAGTTACTCCAAGCAAGGCAGGAGAATTCCCATATTAAAAACATAAACAAAAGGGCATTGTTTTGTCTTTAAAGCTCTTTGCTTCTCCCCTCCTTCTTTCCTCCTGAACTTAAAATACCCAGCTATAATTAAATATCCTTTTTCTAAGGGAGGGAACTGCCCTCCCAGGACTGGAGAGGCCACAGCAGGGTGGGAGAGCAGAGTTTGCCCCAGCCCCGTGCTGGGAACCACAGCATTGCCTCTGCTCCAGTCTCTCCAGGCACATTCCCAGCAGGATCTTTGTGCACACCCCGAGGCCCAGCTAAGCTCCATATTCTCAATGCACTTCAATGCTTTCTATAAACTTAATTAAAAAGCACATATATGTAATTAATTAATTCATATGTTCACCATCTTGGACCTTTCTTTATGATCCATTGTCCAACTCATGTTTGGTTTTCCCTCCATTCCTGAGCATGCAGTCACAGAGAAATAGGATGGGCAAAAAGAAACCGGAATAAACTAGAAAAGAAAATTCATTTTACTAGCACAAGACAAGTGACAGATTTTTTTTTTTTTTTCCTTCAAAGAGGGTTTTTATAGAGGAAGAGGTTGAGACACATTCCTTTTTGTCAGGCTTTAAGGAATTCCAGCTCCAGCATCCAAGGCAGACTCAGGAGTCCTGTTAATACTTGGTTGTTCAGCCTTTGCTTGAGAAAGTATCCCAATTTTGGAGCACAAAAAGACAATGGGATCATTAATAAAATAAATCAGGGCATCTATTCTTGGGGCACTCAGCCAGGGTAGTAAAGTTGTCCTGAAAGGAAACAAACACCAGGCTGGAAATGAAAACCTGCTGCTATTTTTTATGAATCCTGAATCTCCTGTATTTTCCCTTTTTATTTTTAGCTGGTAATTCGAGGGCAGTGACATCCATTAGCAGTTTAATTGGACTTTCAGGGACTGTCTAATTGGGAAGGGAGGGGTGTGCCAGGTAATAAGTTCCATTTCCAATGAACTCCAAGCAGCAGAAGAGTTGTGAGAGACTTTTCAGCATGGCCCAATCTCCAAACTGGAAATGTTTGATGGGAGAGGAAAATCAGTCCCTGCCATAACTCCAATTTCTACCCCAGCACCAGCACCTGGTGCTGGTGCTGGGGTAGAAATTGGAGTCATGGCAGGGGAAGCAAAAGTTTCCAGGCTGGAGCTCAGAGCAGAAATGCTTTTCTCCCTGGCCATTTATCAGCTCCTTCTAAGTAATTTGGTGGAATTTGGAGTGTTGTTCCCAGAATCTATGGGATGGGAAGCTGGAATGGGGGCAGGAAGCTGTGGAGAGCTGCATGGAACAGAAATCACCTTCCAAGGAGGCCTCTGAGGAGCAGAGCAGGGCTCCACAGGCTCTGAAATCAACCCTGAGAGCATGAGAGAGGCTCAGGTCCAGGTCCCTGAGACAAAATCCTTCCACAGATTCCACCAGAGACAGAGCTGGATGCTTTCCCAAACTCCACACATCCAGGGGCTGGTTGGTGTTCCAGATTCACCTGTTGGGTATTGAATTGGGAAGGTGCTTGTTCTCCAGGAATCCAGGTCCTGTCAGGCCCTGTGGAATGCTGAGGAGAGCATGCTGGTTGATGTTTCCTGGTGGTTATTTCCTGGTGGTTGTTTCCTGATTGTTATTTCCTGGTGGTTGTTTCCTGGTTGGTATTTCCTGGAGGTTATTTCCTGGTGCTTGTTCCTTGGTTGTTTTTTTGTGGTTGTTATTTCATGCCTCGTGTCATTTGTAAGACACAAATGCTGCCAAGCCACAAACTGAAGGCAGTTCCCACATTTCAGCACTGGAAGGAAAGGGGCAGCTGGGGACAATCTGAGCAGGAACAGGGCACTGCAACTCCTCACTTCCCACTCTGGCATTATTTCAATCTCCCCTTCCTTCCATCAGTTCTCTGCTCTTGGCTGAACACCCAGGCATGATTTTATTGCCCTGTGAAATCAATGAATCTCAACAGAAAGCCTTGTGAGCTTTAAATGGTCCAGGATTAGTGTGTGCAGCAGGCAGGGACAAATCAATCAATCAATCAATCAATCAATCAATCAACCAATCAATCAATCATCCCCAATTAATCTGTTTTGTAGAGTGGCCCCAGATCGATCTCTGGGTGAGCTGAGCCCCAGGATTGCCTGAGCTCTGGCAACAGCTGATGGACCTCAAAGTTCTGGAAATGAAATGATTTAAATGAATATTCAAGTATTAAATCAATGCTAAGCAGAACAACAGGCGACATGTTCTCCTGTTTATTTGAAAATTAAACCTGGGCAGCTGTTGAGCAGCACTATTTCTCATGGATTTATGGTTTTCTGGGCTGGCATTCTGTCTTGTTCATGTCCTTTTATTGGCTTTTGATACACTAATTTGGAACTGCATTATAATCACTGTGGTTAGGGATAGATGGCCTTAGGGGTTTTTTTTCTCAAGCTGGCAGAGAAAGAAGAGATGATTTGAGTTGTGTGATTCAGCCCATGAAAAATAACCACAGTTAGTGCCTCTTTTGGCATATTTTTGGAATATCAGCAGGGCAGGAAGGAGGCTGCATGGGCATGAGCCCCCAGGATAAATAAAGTATTTTATTCCCTCAGGGTGAAGATGTGCCTTCAGAAGTGTTGCTCCATCTTTTGGGGGACACAGGAGGATTTCATTTCCTGGGATTGATCCAAATCCCTAAATATATTCTAAAAATGAGAGGGGAAAAAAGGCAGTTTGGTGATGAAGTTGTATTTCAGCTTTGGTAATTTTCCAGGTGCAAACCTGCAGTTTTCAGTAAATAATTGGACACAACTGCAGAAATGTTGGGTTACAGGGCTCTCCTCTCCAGCTGTAGGACTGTCACCAAGTCCATCTGCTTCCCTGGCTGGTGGCACATTTGTATTCATGTTTCCCATGAAATAACTCAGCTGGAAATATTCTTTACTGGACTGAGAAACCAGGAATGCTCCACCAGAGCTGGGACTTGTGGGTGCTCTGCCCAGAATTCCCAATCCCTGACAGCATCTGTGACTTTCTGCTTTTTTCCTCACAATAATTCCTGGATTTTTAGCTGGAGTTACACAACAGGAAAGGGTCAGAACAGCTGGAAAACTGCTCTGGAGAGTCGTGGGCAGGCAGCACGTGGGAGAACATGTTCAGACATCCTCTGACCCCCTCAGGTCACGGTGGGCACTGGGATTTCTGTGGCTGAGGGTATTTATGGAATATTGGCCAGTGCAGACTCTCAGTCTCCTCTTGGATGTTTCCCTCTGGGCTGGGTGGGCCCCTCCTCTCACCCTGTGCCCTGGTTCCCAGTCCTTCACTGGGATCTCATGAAAACACACAGGGAGATGAGTGAAAAAGGCTCTGGATGATCCACTGAACATATTTCCCTCTTTCTTTTCTCTCCTGAATCAATGTGCCTTTCTCCAGAGCTGAAGCTGAGTGTCTCTTTGAAAGTGCCCCCCTGAATGCAGCAGATACTGCTGCAGGTCCCCAGCTGCAAACATTTCCTGAGAGCATTCTGGAGCCAGGATTCATTTTCATCTCTCCTGTCTGATCTCTAAAGAGAGCACAAAGTGGTGCAGCTGAAATGCAGCAATTCAGAAATGGGGAGCTGCTCTGAGGGAGCATTCCTGTTCCTGGGTGTTTGGGTGTGCACTGTGCCTCACCTGGATCCAGGTAAGCAGAGGCCCCGTGGGCATTTTCTGGCACAACCTGGAGGTGCTGAAGTGATTTGGGGTGAAGTCCTTTGCTGAGTCATAACACTTCACTTGAAACCACGGGGAAGCTTTTGAGCATCAATAAAAACGTTCCAGACTCTCCCTTCGAGGCAACGTCTGGTGTTTACAGCTGCACCACTGCAGCACTCCAGCACTTTCAAGTGTTCCTGAAAAACACCTCTCATTTTATGCCATTTCATCTCCCAGCATTAACAGATAATCTTGTACAATCGAAATAGATTTGCAAGCAAGGCCAATTATCCTGGCAGGAGCAGCAGGGTGAGGGAATCCGTGGGCTGAAAGCAGGGAGAGCTGTGCTGCTTATTACAATGCCCAATAAATCATTTACAGCCAGAACCAATTACCTGTTTATTTCCAGTGCCTGCTCTTCAATTAACAGGGGGAAAATGCACCTTTAAAGGAGATAATTTCTCGGGATGCATTAGATTGCTGTTCCAGCCTGGGGCTGAGCTGTTCTGCTGGCATTTTATCGGGAGTCACTGCTGAGAGCTCAGCCAGCCCCGGGGCTCTCAGCTGCTTTACTGAGGGTGGCATTAGCTGTGCTCTGCCAACTGGGGGCACGGCTGTCGGGATGCACCCCACACCCAGCAGCTGTTCCCATACAGGGAGAGGTGGGAGACTCACCCCTTGCTGTTCCTATAAGGTAAAGGAGGCAGAAACTCCAATGCTCTTCTCCCAGGAACTGGGTGCCAAGCAGAGATTCTGGGGCCTGTACCCCAAACCTGCCAATTTCACTGGGGAAGGTGCCCAAAAGCCCACGGATCCATAACAACCCCAGGGGACAATCAGTGTCTGTCAAATCCTTTGAAGTCAATTACTTTGCATTATCAACAGAAAGCAAAGCTTGGTGTGTTTCTATTTCTGGTATTTGCTGTGCTGATTAATGATTGATGATTAATCCCACAGACATTTTGGTGACAGGGCTGGGAAAATCTTCCTGACACAGGAGACTTCACCAATTACCCTCCAGACTAAGTGCTGGGACTCTGTAATTTATGGCACCTTTATCTCCTTTGGGATAAAGCAGCAGTAAATAGAATGCAGGGAAAAGTCTTGCAAGGCCAAAAGTCTTCATTTGGAAAGGAGAGAAACTCCTCGGCTTTCAAGTTCCTTCCAACTCTAATTTCTGTGCAATGAGGACAGTGACAGAAAACTGCATTTTTATCATCTTTAGTGATTAAATGTTTCTGTTGTTCAAAGTAATTCCTGTCTTCAGTGGATATATTTGGCTGTATAACAGCAAAACATCTCAAAGCAGAAAATATGGAACTATTCTGAATGGAAAACAGGGGGGGAATTCTCAGAGTTTATCTTGTAAATCAGCAGGTTTGGAGTGCCCATCCCTGGAGGTGGGGACATCTCTGGAATGGGACAAGCTTGGGCTCAGTGATCCTGGAGGGCTTTTCCAACCTGGAGAATTCCCTGATTCTGTGGTTCCCTGAGCTCTGCAGCTTTCCTGCAGCTGCAATTTTAACCTGCACGGGGCTTCTGCCAAAGGAGCCTCTGGAACCAGGTCCTGCAGCAGAGCTCAGCTCAAACACAGGATTTTGAGGACCTTTCCCTTCAGAAAACATTGCTCAACCCAAAGGTCTGAGCAACTCATATCTGATTAATCATCGCCTCCAGGAGAATTTATTTATTAGGCTTTAATCCATTAACACGAGTTTGAGATGGAAAAGAAAAAACCCTTAGGAGGAAAAACATTGTAGATCTTATTCTTCTGGGAACTGTTAGTGGCTGATTCTAGTGAGAATTGCTGAGGCCATGAGCAATCCAGATGTTTGTTATTTGGCTGAGGCTGATTTCCCTTCTTCCTGCAGTTCATTAACAAGGATTGAGCGAGTTCCTGGGATTGGAGAGGTGGGATGAGAGGGAACAACTGGATGGACAAAGCTCTGATGTGGTGTTTGCCTGGAAGCAAAGCTGCTGCTTCTCTTCTAGAGCTGTCTGCTTTTCCATTGAAACAGATTGAAACTGGCTTTAAAACCCAAAATCATCTGAGAAGGGATTTTAAAGCCACACTGAGACATGCAAGGATAGATTTCCTGACTTGACAAAAGTTTTTAGGTTTTGCTTTAAAAGTACATCAATCAGCATTTTCAATGGGAAGAGCCACGTTTGAATTGTTAAAATCACTGGGAGGAGAAACAAACTCACAAAGTTGAGGGACACTGGAAGAAAACTTGGCTAAATCCATTTGCAGAAATGTTTATCTCAGGACTGTCAGTCACAGGAGGCTCAGGGCAGTGTCTGAATATTGAGTGTGTGTTTTGGGAAGGGCACGTCCTGAAGGGAAATTTTAGGGATTAAAATCAATTTAGTCCTTCTTGTCATTTTTCCTTAATAGCCCTAGGAGGGAGTATAAATTCCAGATAGGGAATAGTTTAAATGATTTCTCTGTTGTCTGCTGTGCTGCTGAGGAGAAATTCTTTCCCTTTAAAATAGTTTCTTTTTTTCCCTGTGCCTCTCCTTCCTGCAGCAGGTTCTGCTGCAAAGCCATCAATCTGAATCACTGGTGAACAATCCCATTCTGACAATAAACTGATGGGTGCTGCAAGCTAATATATTCTAATTTCAATCTAACATATTCTATACTCAATTGTGATCAGGGGAAGAAACCCTCAATCCATCAAAGGGAAACAAGAAAATGACTCCTGGCTGGAATAAATAGACACTTATGTCTATATTGTCTCTAGAATTCCTTGGCTCTGGCTCATCTCTTTAACTTGTGTCTATTTTCATCTGCTGAGGCATTTTTACAGTGATACAACTCAAGGAGTAAGTACCTTTGAAGAACATTTTGAAATGAAAGGGATAGGGAAAAATATGAGTGAAATATCCTGTTTTCCATCATGGCCTTCAAAAAGACATTTTTGTACCTAATTTCTTGTTCCATATCACGGACTCAGGGAATGGTTTGGGGAGGAAGGGATCCAAAATCTCCTGGTTACTCACTGCAAGGAAATGCTGTGGGTCTGCAGGGAAAGGGACTCTCCAGATGTTTGCATCTCTTCCCAGTGCCATGGGAATCTCCAGGAAACCTCAGGGCACCAGAAGAGGCCAAGGAAAGGAAGATTTTGGCAGCACCACAGGGTCTGGGGCCCGATGCACTTGATGTGTCTCATTTATCAGGAGGATTATTTAAAGCACCCTGCCCCAGGAAACTCCTTGGAGCAGCTCTTGGTTGTTGCCTGATTTTATTTCTCGTCAGTAACAGCCAGAAATGTGACCAGAACCATCCCCAGGCAAAAACTCCTGGAGAATTTGCTCCCGAGCTTCTCCCTGGAAGCCTTTTCCACACAAATCCGCAGGCTGCTGCCAAAATCTCTCTTGGCTTGGTATTAGCACACCCAAGACTTGCAGCTCCTCCTTCTCCCTGTCCCAAACTGCTCCATTGCAGAGCCACAGAAATGCTCACCACTCCAAAAAATTGCTGCTCCTTCCAGAAAAGGATGGTTTTGTTCAGCACTGTTATTATTTGACTGTAAAGTATTTACAATTGCCATTCTTCAGAGCTTTTTTGAAAGCCCACAGAGTTTTACTGAAAATGCTCAGGAGCTTAGGAACTGATCCCAGCTGTTCCAACAGGATCTGCACAGCCTGCAAGCTGTTAATGAATATTGGCATTGGGGCACTTTCACAAGGAATCTGGAAATTTGGAAATCGAGGCTTTGCAGTTTCCAAACCAAAATCCCACTCCAAGGAGTGAAATTAATCTGAGTTTCAAACAAAATCTTGTATTTCTGTATTAACCCACTGGCAGTTCTCATTTCAAGGATTATGAAAACATATTTTGTCACCTAAGTAAAAAACGCTTTGAATTTATAAAGCATTTTCCACATAAGAATAGGAAAATATTTCAGTCTGCTTAGTGACTCAGTCAATCAGAAACTCACACCTCCTTTACTGGCACTGAGGGGGATTTTTCCTTCCAGGAGCTGCTCCTGGTCGCTGGGTGGGATTTAGCAGTGAGCAGGGGTGCTCTGATGTGCAGCCCAGCTTCCTCCTTGCACTTCTGTGCATTTGGGAAAGCAAAACCTGAAGTGGCAGTTGGGAAATACAAGTCCAGATGGCTCAGTCAGATTTCACAGCAAAGCATGGACAGTTGTGGGGACAAAAGGGAAAAAGGGGAGAAAAGGGGGAAAAATGGGGAAAAAGGGGAAAAAGCAGGGGGAAAAGCAGAAAAAAAGGGGGGGGGAAAGGGGGGGAAAGGCACCTCCTGTGTGTTTTATCCATCTCAGCATAGGCTCTGCTTGGAAGGAACAGAGTTCATTTAGAGCCAGTTAACTCCAAATGCCAACAGGTCTAAAATTCCCTCATTAATACACCAAGATTCTTAATTGTGACCTGTGTGCTCTTTTTGAGCTGCAAGTCAGCTCATTTTTTCTCCCTAAGGAACGATTCCAGGTGTTCTTTGGCCTCCACTGCGGTTCCTTGGGCATCCCAGCTCCCAGGAAAGCAGGAGTTGCTTCATGGCAGGGAAAAGTGCAGCAGCTGGTGCAGTGTGACTAAAGGGAAGGGTTTATTCCACCTTTGGTGGCAGCTTTGCAGCCCTGCACAGGGGAATTTGCAGGATGGATAATTCAGAACGGGCCTGCTCAAAGAATTCAAACACAACTCCAAAATTCAGCTCAGCAACCACAGAGTAATTGGGATTACATCAAATAAACAGCAAACAAGAATGTTTTTTCCCCTCGGAGCAGCAAGGGGTCAGAATCGTAACTGCTGGTGGCTTTTCGGCATTCCCTCGAGCTCGTTAATTAGCAAATGAAAGTGCAATGAATTAGCAACTCCAATAACCTGAGATTTCTCTCGGAGTCTTTGTGAGCCCTTCCCTGCTCCTGCCAGGCTTGGACGGGCTCCACGCTCCAGGCACGAGGATTTCCATGGGGATGGACTGGGTTTGTCACAGGCAGCAGCTGTGGCTCTGACAGGACTGAGCAGATGAGATTAAAAACTTCCCAAGTGACAGCAGAGCAGCAGCAGAGGAAACAAAGAAACCACACTGTAAAACTTCCTTGTTGTTTCGGGGTGTTTTTTAAAGTCTGAGTTAAATTGAAAAAATTATTACATTTAATAGATCAATTAAAATTTAATTAATTATTTAATGGTCAAATAAATTAATAATTTATTGGTTAAATTATTGTTTATTAATTAATTAATTGATACTTATTAAATTGAATTGATATTTCACTTGACTGGGAACTTGGTCCCTGTCTCTCTCAAGCTCTTCCTGCTCAATTATCCAAAATATGTTGGAGATCAGTGTGGTTCCCTGTAGCCACAGCAGCCCAGGATGGGCTCAGAGAGAAAAGAAGAAGAAATGTTTCCCTTTTGACTTAATGCAGAGGCATTTGGGGATAACTGAGCTGAATTCCCAGCATTTGTCCCCGGCAGGGATGGATTTTGGGGTAGAGATGATGGCAGCAGTCATTGCCTGGAGCAGTCAGATGTGGCTCAGCACCTGCAGCAATGACTCAGGAGCACTCTCAGCTTGCTCAGCTCCTCCCGTTTCCCTCTGGAATTTTGGAGATGTTCTGTTGCTCGCGGAGGTGCCAGCCCGTGCAGGGCTCCCAGTGAATTGTGGCCCTGGTGCTGGGCAGCTCTCCTGCCAAAAATGACTTTTTAAGGCCTCTTCTGCTAAGGCCGAGCTTAATCCAAGAGTAGGTTCTGGTGGGAATAAGCAACGATTCTTCATGAATAACAATAGCACAATCAGGCCCTAAATGAGACATTTATCCAACCTTCCTCATCTGTCTTCTCTAAATCGCCTTCCCTGTGCTGGCATCTTGCGTCCCTGGAGGAAAGGGCTGACTAAGCATAGCTTTATTCCAGGAGGCAACAGCAGGAGGAGCTTGGAAATGATATCTCAGGCATACTGTTAACAGCCCTGCCTGGCCCGGCCCAGGGAGTGGGAGGTGACCTTCAAACAGGGTCAGTGCAGTGCAAACCCAGACAGGGGGAAAGAGGAGCCTCTGAGCATCTCCAAATGCCCTGCTCAAAGTTCAGAGTGTGATCTGCAGTGTCTGAAGGGACAGAGCAGTGCAGATTGCTCGTGTCCTTTTCAAACTGAGATGCTCAGATTTTTCAGTATCTCATCCTGTACTAAGGAGGAATTCAAAGTTTGGTATTAACACAATCTCCTCCTGACTCCAAAGATCTTCCTGCACTTCCACAGCTTTCCATGAGTTCTTCTCAAATGTTCTCTCCCTCCAACAGGGAAGGAATCTTTCTTCCTAGGTTAAAATCACAAAGACAGGTAAGACTGATCACCCCCAGGCTCTGTGAGCATTTCTTGGTGCTCTGCTCCTCCCCTGGGCACAAAGGCCCAGCAGGTCTCAGTTTCATGATCCTTCTGCAGTGTGTAAAACTTTCTGGGTGCAGAAGCTGCACTCACTCAACCATGACTAAAAGAGATTCCAAGGGGAAAAAATCCTTGGGCACAAGGAAAAAAAAATCCTGTGTTAATTGAGCTTTCCAATTGTACCAGCAGCCCTGACAGAAATAAAAATTTCAGGATGTCCCCTAAAGAGCAGAGGAAGAAAGGACAGAGGCAGCAACCCTGGGGTGACTCTGGGATGAGGGTGTGGGTTAAGGAGAGATGGAAAATGAACATGACTTTTACATCAATGCCCGAAATACACAGACAGATATTTTCTCAAGTGACTAGGAATAGTTTAGAGATTTTTTTCCAATCAAACAGCGCAAGGAAAAATAGTCTGCAGGAGCTGGTGAGGAATGAGGGGATTATGAGGGAGAGAATGTTACAGAACAAAATAACTGCTCCTTTCTGTCATTTCTGCCCCTAAAATCCAAGCTGTTTTTTGTGGCTTTGGAAGAGGAGTGTGTGTGTGTAAGAAAATGAAAACCTGAGGACGCCTTTGCTCCCTTGGAGCTGGCAGGAGCTCAGGAGATAACAACAAACAAACAAAATGAGCCCAAGGAGAAGGGGAGCAGAGCTCGTCACCACCTCCAATTTCTGCAGCTTTGCCTTAAAGTCAAATGCAGATTTTTGAGGGAAAAAGCTGAAGAACAGAACCAAATGAACCAGAATAAGCAGAAGCAGCATTTCCCTGCCTCCTTCGGGGGGAATTCAACAGCTGCAAGTGGATTTTAGATCCTGTGCCATTCTCATTCATCTTTGGCTTCCCCTCACTTCACACTGTCAGTTTTGTTGAGCTGCTCTGCATGGAAAGTGCTTTTGATGTTTGGCAGGGGACCAGCAGGAGAGAGACATTTCAGCAGCTCTGCCCTGTGGGGATAGAGCTGCTGGATGTGACAGATCCAGCTGGAAATTCGCTGCACTTCACCTCATGCAAACAGCTCCTGTCCTGCTCAGGTCCCTCCTGTCCTCAGCTGCCGGGTCTGAGCCTGTTCTCTCCAGAGGAGAGGAGAGAACCTGGATCATGGGAGCTGCAAATCCAGGGCTTTAGTGAATCCAGGGAAAGGAGCACTGCTGCTGTCTGAGAGCAAGGGAAAACACACAGGAACTGATCACTGGACACAGGGAGCAAGGGAGAACACAGGAATTGATCATGGAGAACAAGGGAGAACACACAGGAATTGATCACTGAGCACTGAGAACAAGGGAAAACACAGGAATTGATCACTGAGCACTGAGAACAAGGGAGAACACACAGGAATTGATCACTGAGCACTGAGAACAAGGGAGAACACACAGGAATTGATCACTGAGCACTGAGAACAAGGGAGAACACACAGGAATTGATCACTGGACACAGAGCAGGGGAGAAAAAGCACCTTCACTTGTCACCTTCCTGGCTTTGAGTGTTCATCTAATGAGGAAACACTCTGGAACTCTGATTCCCTTGTTCCATCCCTCTGTAAGACACCAGAGCTGCTGGGAATTCCTCCCAGGGGATGTCCCAGCACAGGAGAACTTTGTGCTCATCACAGCAATGCCAGAAAAGCTTCCCTGTGGTGTTTTTACTCCCCAGGGAGTTCCTGTGCTCTGTTCCACCTGCTCTTGGCCAGCTTTTTCCTCACTAGAACAGCTTTAATGATCTTTGTCCTATCCAGGGAGCCACATGAAGGAACATCCTTGCTCCCATCTCCTTCCTGGGAGAGGCAGAGCAGCAGGAAACACTTCCATATTTCATTTCTAATTTTCTGGAGAGGAATGGAAAGGAAAATGAGACAAACTTGGTGGGGTAATGCCAAGCCATGAACTGTCATTAAATGAGAGAACAAGTCCTGCATGAATGAAGCCTGAGGTTTTGATTGGATCAACGAGAATGTTGTATTTATTCCCTCTGAAATTCAGGCAGGTGGAGCAGCAGAGGATTCCTCAGCACTCCCAGGGGCAGCACTGAGGACACCTCCCAGGGAAGCAGCCCAGCCTCCTCCTGGGAGCTCAGAAAGCACAGGCAGAGCATTCTGGCATCCTGGCAGAGGCTGCTGCGCTCCCAGGCTCTCTGGGGAGAGTCATTCTGCTCTCCTCAGCCAGGGATCACTCCCAGGTTGACCAAAGAGAGGTTTCCTTCACAGGGGAAGCTCTCATGGAGCAAGGGGCATCAGAGCTTTCCTTCAAAGGAGAGTAGCTCCAGCCCTGGGTAGGGACTTGGGGGGCCTCGAGCTTGGCACCAAATCTCTCCCTTTCTTCTGCTCTCACTCAGGGAAATGTGCTCAGGATTTATTCCCTGCTCCCTTTTTACCAGCAGAGCCATTTTTACCAACTGACCATTCCCCAGAGCTTTAATTTCCTGCTGAAGATTTAGATTTTTAATTCCTGTAATGAAGCTTGTCCCAGAGAAATTCCTAATTGGCTTTAGGAGTCTACATCAAACAGTGCTCCCAGCTCTGTGCTGGCACAGGGGCTTGGGACAGAAGTTCTGGGATGTCACTTGTGGCAGAGCTTTGAGGCCTGGGGTTGTGGAGATGCCACAAGCTCCAAGCTGCCCTTTAAAAGTAAACACCCCTCAGTTCCAGGCACCAATTTCATCTCCCAATTGAACTTGTTTGAGGAAAGAAATGATATTTTTAGGCTTATTAAGGCAGATTTTCTGCCAGCAGCACTGAGAGGCTGGATTGCACACATATGGAAATGAGTTCTTATCTGGCCCCACACACTCCTGATGGAGCTCTGGAGGAGACCTGGTCTGAGGAAAATGTGACTTTATGGGCAAAACCAGGCAGGAAAACTTCACTTCTCCCTGTGGGAAATCAAGGCACAGACAATCAAGGTCCTGGCCTGGTGACCTCCAGGGGCTACAGGACCAGCATAAATCTGATGTTCCCCTGTGATTGATGCAATCAGAATCCAAATCACACCAAACCAGATCTCCAGAATGGGAGCTGGGAGAATATTTAACATCCTTCCCATGGCAGGTGTTATATACAGGAGATAACAACCCAAATTCCTGCAAAAGAACATTTTTGTGGCTTTTAAAACACTAATTTCACAATCTCCTCAGCCAGACTTGATGAATCATCGGGCCAGGCTGTCACTGGTGGAAGTGCACCAGATGGAGGAGCAGCCACCAGTGAACCCCCAGGAGCCTCCTCAGGGCTGGGATGAGAACTGGGGTGGAACACAGCTCCTGGAGAGGCTCTGCAGGACCCCTGGGCCACGGAACCTGTGATGGGTGAGTGCATTTTGTGTGAAATGAAGCACTGGGATCATCCATAAAGCTGTCAAACAAATCCCTCCAGCCACTCTTGTCTGGGGAACAGGAAACCTTGATGCATGACAGTGCAACCCTCAATTACCTGATTGCATTCCGTGCTGATGGAGCATCTGGCTCAAGCACAGGGGGAAGTCTGTGGGATAAATCAGGTGCCCAGCAAGGCACTGCTTGTGGGCAGGGCTGGACTGAGGCACTGGGATGTGCCCTGGGGGACAGGAGGCACAGGAGGTGCTGAGCAAATCCCTGAAATGCAGTCCCCTGAGCTGGGTGCTCACTGTGCCTCCAGGCTGAGGTGTCTGACACCCCCAGGTGCAGCTCCAGGGCTGTTTGTGCCCTGCTGGAGGTGCAGGAACAAATCAGTGTCACTGACCCAGTGGGGAGGGGGGCAGGAAACTGCTGAAGGCATCCCAAAACTGTGTCCCTCAGCAACACACACTGCCTGGGGGTCTCCTCTGAGCAGGGGGAACGGTGCCAAATTCAGGAAGGCAAAGAAACACCACGGATGTGAGGTGTGAAGCTCCCATTTTGGTGCCATAAGTGACATTAAAAAGGGTTTTAAACCTGCATATTGTGAGGAGAAAGGTCCTTTGGAGTGGGGTTTGGTGGTGTCCCTCCTGTGTGAGTAGGAAAAGGCCATCCCATGAGGCACCTTTATCCCAAAGCCAGCCAGAACAGAACATTTCAGTGCCTCCCTCAGGCACTTGTCAAAGCAGACCCAGGTATCTCCATTTCTTGTCCCTTTTGATTCATTCTTGCCCTGTGAGCAACACCAGTCACTAAATAGAGCTTTTCCCTCTCCTCTGCAGTGTATGTCTGTCTCCACTAATTCTCTCCAACTGATTCTTTCCTAATTCTGCTTAAAAATTTAAATTATTTGATCACCCAAAGGGCTTTTGCTTTTACCAGTAAGAACACCTCTGCAACCATTTAAAGTATTATCAAAGTTAATGCAACACAAATCCTTTCTCTTTCTCCACTTTAAAAAGGAGAATTCAAAGATAAAATGCTCTGACTGTTGCTCCTTCCCTGTAGCTTTTCCTTTATTCCCAACACCCAGCTTTCAAAATAACTAAGTGCATTTTGCCACTAAAATCTGAAGTTTTTGGAAAGAAGGCCCAGCTCCAGCTGCAGAGGGTTAAGTTCCCTTTTCCCTTATCTTACATTTCCCTCTAGTGGCTGAGCCCTCGAGCATCAGCACCCAAAGGGAGGAACTGCAAGGTTTTCCTGCTTTGCCCTTTTCTTAGTAAAATATTTCTCTTTAACCTCCTTGTACCCTGCTTGTCTTGTTTTGCTCCGTGTGAAAACTCTGCTCTGCTGTTCCAGGGCTCAGGGAGGACAGGACACAGGTGCTCCCACCCTCCTAAAACCACCCCTTTTTGGGGAAGGTGCAAATTCCTGTGCAGCAAAGATTTGGGGGCAAAGGAGGAGTTAAAGGGAATGTGAAGAGGAATCGTTTTGGTTCAGGGCTCTCCTGGGACTCTCAGATGTTCACAGACCCAGAAATGTTGTTCTGGTGAGACAAGACCCAAAATTTTCTCTTTCTAGCAGGGCTTTCCCCTTGGGTTTCCTCCAGAGGAGCACCCCAGGACAAGGCTGAACTTCCAAACTGGGTAAGTCTGGCTGGATTTAAATACAGTAAAAAGCAAGCAAAGATTTAAGATAAAAGATTCACCCATCAGTGCTCCCCTGCCTCACTTCTCCACTTCATGGCAAGATGGTCACACCAATAATGTGAAGAAAATGAAGCTTTAAAAAAGTACCCTGTTAAATAAGGTTGGGGTTTTTTTTCTATTTTAAAAGCCATTTTTGGTAGTTGTACCTTCTAATCCAAGGTTGTTGGGGCAGAGGGGATGTAAAGGGTCCATGTCTGAAGCCTGTGGGATGCACCAAAAAAGCAGCACAGAGACTGCAGGCGGTGCTTCAGGACATGCTGTGCCTGGCAGAGCCACTTCCAAGCTGGAAAATTTTATGGCACAAAATCTGAGCTCTGAGGGTTCAGAAGTTGAGTTTATTTCCCTCTCTCTATTTGAAATGAGTCTCCACAAGGAGCTTTTTCAATGAAAAGGGTTTCTTTCTTATAAATTCTTGAAAGCAAACATGGAATTTCTGTTCACCTCAGGAAGATGATGCCATTCCTCAGCCCTCCCTATGGCTTTGTGCTCATGTGTGGGGTTTTTTTTTTTCCCTCAAACCACAATGATCTTCTCAAAGCTGTCTGAGTCTGAAAGCCTCCTGAGCAAGCATTGCAGAACTGAGACTGTGCTTTGGGAATGCTGCAGGAGAGGAGTTCTGCCAGGGGCTGAGCAAGGGGATGCACAAACAGGCAGGGAAACCTCCAGGGAAAGGGGGAGAGGGAGGGTGAGGCTCAGGTGAGAGGAGAGGGCAGCTGGGGATTTTCTGTTTGTTTGGGATCCGCTGCTGGGTGAGGAGAAAATCAACCAACAACTGACACGGGGGTTGGCAAATCAGGGCCAGCTTTAATTTGGGGTGGTTTTTAAAGCAAAGTGCTAAACGAGCTGTGAAGAGGAGGCAGAGATGAAGGGAGAAGCCTCTCCCGTGCTGCATTTTCAGGGCAGGTCCTGGCAGATGAGGATTGGGTGTCCCTGGACACAGCCTGGAGCCAGGAGCAGCACAGGGGAGGGAGCTCAGAGCCTGCAGGATTTTATCCTGGAGCTGCCTGGGTGAGGCTGAGCTGCTGCAGGAGCCCTCAGCACCCCGAGAAGCCCAAGCTCACGAAGTTTGCTCTGCTTTCCACACCCCCCCAAGGGCCTGAAGGGAGGTTACAGGGCTGCTCCTGCCCTGGTGCCACCCCAGTTAAAGGGGAAAATCCCTGGGAAAAGGAGGAGATGCTGCTTTTGCTCCACCTTTTGGGTTTTGCCCTTGGATTCTCTTAGAGAAGCAGAGTTAAGGCCGTGTTTTGCTCACAGGTTTGGTGTTAAAACAATCCACAGAATCCCTGAGGTGGGAAAAGCCCTCCCAGCCCATTGAGTCCAGGCTGTGCCCATCCCCACCTTGTCCCCAACCCAGAGCACCGAGTGCCACCTCCAGAAATTCCTGGGACACCTCCAGGGATGTGCACTCCAAACCTCCCTGGGCAGTGCAAAGCCTGAGCACCCTTTCCATGCAGGGATTCCTGCTGCTGTCCAAGCTGAGCCTCCCCTGAGAAGGATCAAAGCCCAGTCTCTGTTTGGGCTCTGGCTCCTGGAAGCCCTTTGGGCACAGAGGAGCTGCAGGGTGGATGCCCAGCAGAGCCTTGGGAAGGGGCACAACTGCCCAGAGGCTTCTGAATCAGCCAAAAACACGAACCGAATGCAGGGAAAATAACAAAAAAAAGGAAGTAGACTGAAGAAAATGACTGATTGTACATTTTTTTTAAGGAATTGCTCTGGAGCTTGTTCATTCTGAGATGAATTGTGAGCTTTAGCCCTGCTGGTGAGCTCACCCCTGGTCTGAGTCTCTAATGGGGATTTATCCATCAGAAAGTGCCCTGAAACTGCTCCACTTTCTATGAAGCTCCCCCTGGCAGATCAGTCACTGCAGATTAAAGCTGGGAGTGAATTTCTGACTCAGAGGTAGAAGACACAATGTCACCCTCGATGATGGAAATTCTTTATAGGGTTTCTTTCCCCTTTTGAAAGTGATTTGCCTAAAAGAAGAGGACTGAGGTTGTAGCTGGAGCACATGACAGGAACAAATGGTGTGTTTGTGTTCCTTCAGTCAGGTAATTTAATCTTTCAGTATTTTAATTTTGCAATATCAAATACCCTGGTAAATCCCCCCTGAGACTGTGAGAGTGCCGAGACTGTCAATGTGAATTTCTTGGAGGGAAGGTAAAAATGATGGAGTGAGATTATTAAAACAACGAAGGGGAGTAGCAGAAGTGGAAGAGGGAAGTGGATCAGGTGCCATTTTCTGCTGTAAATTAGTTCTTGGTGCACTGGGCTTGGACAGTGCTGATGTTTTGGGTGTCTCTGAGTGTCAGACCCCATTAAAAGAGCCTGGAGTGCCAGGATGAGGGGGAAGGGCTGGAAATTGCCAGAGGATGCTAGATGGGATATTGGGCAGGAATCCTTCCCTGTGAGGTGGGCAGGCCCTGGCACAGGGTGCCCAGAGCAGCTGTGGCTGTCCCTGGATCCCTGGCAGTGCCCAAGGCCAGGCTGGACAGGGCTTGGGCACCCTGGGACAGTGCAAGGTGTCCTTTCCCTTCTCCTGTGCTCCCCATTCCTCTCCCCATTTTTGCCTTTTCTTCCAAAACAACACACCTGCCACAGTGAGATAAAACCTCATCCCATTTTTCCTGTGGAGTGCAGGGTTTTTCCCTCTTCCCAGAACTGTTATCCCAGAGGTCCCTCCACCATGGCTGGGCTGTGTAGCAGGACAAAGAGCAGTGGGATAAAAACCCAGTTTAACTCAGAACAGAACTGTGTGCCCTTAGCAGGGGTGTCCAAAGCCAATCCCTTGTCCAGAAGAGGCTCCTGTGTTTAATTCTCCCAGTTCAGTTCTTTTGGTCTGAAGTTGGCCAAGCTTTGGGCTTGAACAATTTTTCATTTCCTAAAAAAAGCCATTGGCAGGATTTTGTTTTGATGTCATCTCAAGGCCTTGCAGGCTCGCACTGGGTCATGTGAATTTTGTTGGCACCAGAAGCGAGACTTGGAGACAGGGTGGAAAATACATTCATTGCCCAATTTGAATGTCAGCAACACAAGTGAAGTTTCTGATGCCAGCAGTGATCTCAAAAGTTTTAACAAGGTCTGAGTTTGGAGAAAATGTTCATGAAGTTTGAATAAACTGCAGCTTCTCTTGGGCTTTTTTTTGGGAATCACCGAGCTTTGGGAGTTCAGGATCTGCTTGAACACTGCAGATAAAAGAAAGGATAAACCAAAGCTTGGAATTAAATACCAGGAAAAGCTAAAAATGGGTGTAAACTGTATAAATTTCAGGCACTATAGATGATTCAAGTCAAGTGTTTCATGCAGCTTTATTTTTATTACCTTCAAAGCAGAGGAGCTTCTGCTGAATGCCCTTGAGGGAAGGGAGCCTGGAGAGAATTAAAAGGAATAAAAGACTCGGTGTGGTCGGGATTTTCAGACATTCCAGACAGGAATGAAACCCAGCTTGGGACCAGAGGGATGAGGAGGAGAGGGGGGCAGGCTGGGAGGGCAGCTGGGGACAGGGACAGGGACAGGGACAGGGAGGGGCTCTGGGCACAGGGATCGAGGCCAGCCCTGGGCCAGCTTGGAGCAGTTCTCATCAGGGAGATTTGGGGCTTCTGCTGGCCCAGGTGACCACACAGCAGCAAAAGCTTTTATTGTTCACATGGTGGCCATGGCTCCTCCTTGCCCTCTCTGCTGTCCCTGTGCCTGGCTCTGCCTCCTCTGGGAGTGCCCAGAGGCTCCTGGTGACACAGGGACAACGTGACACGCTGGGACTTCCGTGCTTTCAGTTTGGGTTTGCTTTCACAAAGTGCTGCAAGGTTCTGACAGAGCAGCCTCTAACCCTGACTGAAATCACAAGGTGTGGAAAAGCCCAAAGGAATAATTCCCTTTGGAAGGGGTGCTATGGGTGTGGGGGATGAAAGCCACACACCTCCAGCTGCCTCTGGAATTTGGAGCAGAGAATTGGTTTCTTTCTGTCAAATTACAAATTCTATTGAAAAAAAGTCATCTTCAGACTTTATTCTGATGTTTTACTTTGCCACCAGCTAAGCACTGATGAGAATTTGGATCTGTGTACATTTAGCTTTGCTTCTTATGAAATTAAAATCCTCCTTGTTTGTATTTAATCTCCACTTTAACTCCTGCTGCCATTCCCCAAGTCTCAGATATAAATTACAGAAGGGAAATCCTCACCCGGGGAGTTGAACACAAGGGTTTTGTTCATTCTGACTTCTGTTGTTTAAATGAGCATAAAGAGAACTGCAATTCTTCAGCACCTGGAAACCAAATCAGCCAAATCCTGACTCCAAAACGGATGCAAGTCACCGTCCACAGGTACAGGACTGTACTGACATGGAAAAGAAGTGACAAGAATTGATTGGCCAGTGTCCAGGGGAACGTGGTGGGGGTTTTATGTCAAAGAGAAGCATTGGAAATTCACATTTGAAAAGGTTTCCTTGGCAAATGAAGAAAATTAGTTTTTTTATCACGGTCTGTAATAGAAAAACCAGGGCAATCTATGTAGGATGTGGTTCAGCCTGGACATCAGCAGGAATTTCTCCATGGAAAGGGTGGCCAGGCTTTGGCAGGGGCTGCCCAGGGAGATTTGTGTGGGAAATATTAAAGGTATGAAGGCTTTTAGAAAGCTGGGAAAGCAGGACCCAGAAACAGAAAGAGCAGAAGGATTTAGAATTACCTGCCACTTCAAAGTTTGAAAGTAGGAAAAGTTACAACAGTACAGCAAGCAAGGACATAAAACAATAATCTGAGTCTTAGGTTTGGCTAGGATAGATCTTATGCTGCAGAAAAATATGCTTAGCAAGATAGTGGAAGGTTTTAAGGTTAATAATGGAACATTGTGTATGCTATTAGAAAGCACACAAGCATGGTTTGAAGCAGGTGTCTGTGTGCTGGCTGGAGCAATTGTCTGTGAGCTTTAGCAATGTGCTGTTGGCTGGAAAACTTTTAAAATGCCCTGTGACAAAGAGATCTTTGGCTGCTGCCATCCTTCCATCGTGTCAGTCCCTGTTACCGGGCTGGTGCTGCCCTGAAGGCTCGGGGCACGCCTGGCAGCCACCCCGTCCCTGTCACCTGCAGCTGGCACCTGGGCTGGCACCTGCAGCTGGCACTCAGGGCTCCGGGCTGGGGCCAGGGTGGGGATGGGGCACTCGGGAATGGGCTGCGAGGCTTTTCCAGCCCCGGATCCCGGAACTGCGGGGCAGCAGCGGAGCCGCTCCGCACTCGCGCAGTGACAAGCGCGGCTCGCCCCGCCGGGACAGGAGCCAGTTTCAGCCTTGCGGGTTTTGAGGTCAGGCCGGGTCTCCCAGCCCGTTCTGGGGGAAGTTCTGCAGCCGCCTCCTCTTTTATTCATTTATTACATAACTCGGGCTGCCCTCCCGCAGCCTCGCGTCACGGAAACCACAGAGATGTTTTGACGGGAGCTGCTCTGAGCATCCCTCGAGAGCCTCGCAGAGGCTGTGCCGAGGAGGGGCAGCTCTCAGAAGGAAACAGCAAAGCTTGGACAGAACCAAACTGTGTCTGGATTTCCAAACTGAAACTCTGGGAATGGGGGGGGGTGTTGGGTTTTATCTTCTTTTTTGCGAGGGTTGGGATTAAATGTTCCAGACGGTATTTTCTGTTTGGATTCAGGTGTTTATTAATTTTTATTTATATTACAGTCTTACAAGCTGTGAGTTCTACAGCACTTTTTGCTAAAAACCCAAAAGAATGGTTCTCTATCTTTTTTTCTACAAGGCCTTTTAAGGCTAAACTGTTTAATTAAGAAATGACACTTAAATTATTCTTACTTTTACCTTAGTAACTAACTACCTGTGGCCCACAATGCAGACTTTTCGATCTAATTACAAAAATACTACGTAGACTTATGAAAAAGAATATGAAAAAGGGCTAGCCTCTGCTCTAAAACTTTCATCTTACTTTATATATCTATTACTATATTCTAAAACTTTAAGTTTTTCACTATGTAATATTACATACTTTTATTCAAACTACACACTTATAATTCTAGTTCTATCATTTAATTTTGGAAGTTTTCTCTATGGCTTTAGGTCAAATGCAGTGCTTTCTTGGGGGTCAGTGTTTGTTAGCACAGAAAGACTAAAATTCTCAGTGCCCAGGGTTCCAACAGGGGGATGAATCCTGTGTGGGCAATGCCAGGCTGAGGGGGGATCCCACACAAAGAAATCCAGGCTGGGACTGCAGCAGCACCTCCCTCCATCCATAATCCATGGATTACCCAGGAGGAATTCCTCCCTGGAAGGGAATATTTATTTCCTCCCTGGAAGGGAATATTTATTTCCTCCCTTGAAGGGAATATTTCCTCCCTGGAAGGGACTGTTTCCCCCCTGGAAGGGCTGCTCAGCACTGCCCAGAGGTTTGCAGTCCCCATCCCTGCAGGTGTCACTGGATGTGGCTCTGGGCTGGGGACAGCCTTGGGCTGCTGGGCTGGGAGGGCTTTCCCAGGAATTCCTGGGGTTGCTGATGCTGCCAGGCCATCACATCCTCACTGCTTCTCACTGAGAACAAGCTGGAGTTACCTGGGAAATGCTGGGCTCTGCTTCCTCTTTCCCTCTGTGGTTTCAGCACAGTTTTTACATCTCCACCAGGTCTGTGCAACACCAAGAAGCGCTGCCGAAACTCAGAGCGAGGGAGTTTCTTTTCAGTGAAATTGTGAGTGAAGGTGGAATTTTCTTTTTTTTACCAAATGCTTCATTACCCCAGAAAGTCCTCAGTGAGGAGAAAGGGGATCCAAACATTTGGGAAGAATTTTTGATCGAAACTAATCAAGGCTGAAACCACAGGCAAAATGGACTGGGAATGGATTTTGTTTGTAATTTCCTTCTAAGTCCCTGAGAATAAGATTCCCCAAAAGTAGATTTTGAAATTTGACTTTAAATGTTTCTGCTATTCTTTCCTTCTGTTCCTTTCTTTGTTTTTCTGGTTTTTTATTTCTTCTCTCTGCCTCCCTCCCCAAATCTATCAGGACAACTTTGAGTGCCTCATCTTCTAATAATTACGGTGAGACTTTAAATAGTTCCCAGAGAAATCTGAAACCCTTCCTACCTCTGTGTGGCCATTTCAGCTGCCCAAACCTGAACAAATTTCAGCATTTTTCCCTTCCATCCCAGCCCAAACCTTTCTGAAGGGCAGAGGTCTCCTGGCTGTTTGTGCATCCACACTGCTGGGATTTATTGGTAATTATTGGAGACTTGCAAACAGCCTGAGCATCACCCAGAATTTTAAATTATTTGATTTAAAATTAATTATTTAAAAATATTTTAATTTTAAATTAATTGGAATTAATTATTTTTAAAATGATTAACACTTCCAGGGATGGGGCCTCCACCCCCTCCCCAAGGTTAAACAAAGGGGATTTTAATTTTTTTTCTTCAGTTTTGACCAGGATTCCCCTCCCAACTGAAAATCTCAGTTCTTTTAAGAGAAGTGGCTTGAGCTTTTCCTCCCCAGGTGCTGAAGTGGTTGGTGAGGAAGGTTCATTGAGCTGCTTTGCATTCTGCTGGATTTCAACAGCAGGGCTGGGGTTTTGTGTAAAATGAGAAGTGGAGGTGAGGAGTCTCGGGTTGGTGTTTGCAGTGACGCCAGAGGCTGCTCAGGGCTCACACAGAGCTCTCTGCACTGCTCTGAACCCAGCAATTGTGGCTGTGTCCTCCCAACCACGCTCCTGCCTTACCAGGAATTCTGATTCTGATTTCCCCACCCAGGTGCCTCTGGCTCAGCTCTGAGGCGAGCAGCAGGGCAGTGTGAGGTAATGGGACCCTCATTCCCTTCACAAAAATCGAGGTTATTTAGCAGAATTTGTGTGTTTCTTCATCCCCACCTTTCCTTTTTTTTTGGTTTATTACATATAAATAAATCTGCAGTGCAAGTGAGTGCAGCCCTCTCTCCCCTGCTCAGCCACAGCTGCTCTGAGGAGCCCTTGGTGCCTCAGATGTTACAATATTTGTGGGGTTCCTTTCTCCTCAATTCCCCTCCATGAACAATAACTGTCAGGAAGGGGCAGTGCAGATGCAGCCCCTGTAATTAAATGGTAATTCCAGAATTGTCCCGGAGGGAAGCCTGGCTGTTCCCAAATCCAGGCTGTGCCTTTGTGAACAAAGGTGTGGAGCCACCTCCCAGTCTGAAATCACCTTTGCCCTCAGATATTCACAGCCCTGCAGCAGAGCAGAGGTTTGTGTTTCCTTGGAATGCCACCCTGGGAGCAGAATCCTGTGTGGGGCTGGGGCACTCCAGGGATGGGGCTGGCTTTGGGTCACAGCCCACACACATCCCGTGGCTGTGCTGGCTCCAGCTGTCCCTGGGGCAGTTCTGGATCCCTGGGGCAGTTCTGGATCCCTGGGGCAGTTCTGGATCCCTGGGGCAGTTCCGGGTCCCTGGGGCAGTTCTGGGTCCCTGGGGCAGTTCTGGATCCCTGGGGCAGTTCCAGGTCCCTGGGGCAGTTCTGGATCCCTGGGGCAGTTCTGGATCCCTGGGGCAGTTCCAGGTCCCTGGGGCAGTTCTGGATCCCTGGGGCAGTTCTGGATCCCTGGGGCAGTTCCAGGTCCCTGGGGCAGTTCTGGATCCCTGGGGCAGTTCTGGATCCCTGGGGCAGTTCCAGGTCCCTGGGGCAGTTCTGGATCCCTGGGGCAGTTCTGGATCCCTGGGGCAGTTCCAGGTCCCTGGGGCAGTTCTGGATCCCTGGGGCAGTTCAGGCTCACCCTGCTGAGCACAGCCTGCCCTTTCAGGCTGCAGGGAGTCCCTGCAGATCCAGGTGGGAGTGCCCTTCCATGAGGATGCTCAGGACACCTGAGCAGAGTGAGTTAAATTCAGGTGGTTGAGGAAAAATCCTCCTCCCCAGTGTGCTCCATCCCCTCTCTGCAGCCCAGTTACTGGTTTATACTGGGCTGCACTCTCTGGTGGAAGTGGTTTTCTGCTGAGCTCTCCCAACAGGCTCCCAGGACTGATGTCAACCAGGATTGAAGCTCATTTGCTCACGGCAAACAATAATTCCTTTGACAAAGGTATTGTTAGGACTGCCAGGCTAAAGCTCTCTCCAGCAGCTCTTAATCTCAGACATTAACTGGAGGTGGAGGAAATTGAAACAGGACGTTTGAAGTTGATATTATTTTTACTCCAGGTACAAACAAATGTTGCATAAGAATATCAATGTTTAACTCCCGAGCTGCTCAGGGCTGTGCTCACGGAGAGATTCTGCAATGCAGGGCGTTTCCTGCCGCTTCTTCCTGCCTTAGAAACTCCAGCAGTGCCTGGGAGCTGGCACAGCTCTCCCTCGGCATCAGAGGAGTTTGGAGGGTGGCAGCCACAGCTCCGAGCAAATCCTGGGTCCCGAGGGAAAAGCAGCCAGGTGTTGGATTTCCAGCCGGGTCCCCGCAGTGGCTGTCACCACGGGAAGGAAGTCGAGTCCCTTGTGGTCACGGCTGGCTCTTGATTGACTCCCTGGCGCTGGGGGAAGCTTGGCTGCAGAGCAAAGGAAGTCCCCAAGCCCTGGGGTGGCTCAGGACCTGCTGTGCCACTCACTGAGCTCTGCACGGGGATTGGGGTTTGGCAGTTCACCTGGAGAGACAAGCAGGAAAAGCCAAGCAAAATATAGAGAAAAGTGGAGTGATGGATTTGTGGCTAAAATAGCTTATAATGGGTGTTTCAGCTATTTGAGCTAATAAGATATAGCTTATTATTTAAGCTAATAAGTTATAGCTTAAAATGGATTTTGGGGCCAGTGAATCTTTGTGCTCTGCAGCTCTGCCCTGTGGATTTGGAAAGGGAGTTTCATTCATTTTCCAGCTAGGAAGAGTGAGGATTGTCCCCTCAAATCCCCTCAGAGCAGAGTCAGGAGCTGACAGAGGAGAGCCCACGCTCGCTCTGTGAGAGCTGCAGGGCTGATTTCTTTCCTGACCACCAAAACATCCTCTCCTCCCAGAAATCTGCAAGTTCCTGCTTTCATCCCTTCATATCCTGCCCATACTGAGAGCAGAGGCCAGCAGAGATCTCCTCTCCTGGCACAGGTTGAAATGAGCTCCCAAACATGCAAAAAGCAGTGATTTTTACTTGAATTGTGTTTCCATAGCCCTGTGTACAGCATCATCCAAAAAAAGGGCATCATGTTCCATTTTTTTTTTTTTTGCAAAATACAACCCAAAGTACAAATCCATGAACATTTTAAATGTGATAAATATCCTTTGTTTACTTGTTTTTTTTTTCCTATCTCCTCAGGAATCACAAAATTCCTGCTCAGCTCCAGGAATTTACTGGCATGAGTCAATTATTCCAGCTGGGTGAAGGACACTCTTTGAGGTGTTTAATCAGGGTGATGTCAGAGCACAGGGAGGAGCAAGGGAGCACAATTCCCAAAATGAGCAACTCCAGGCACATCCTCATCCTCCCTGGCCCCAGCAGGAACAGCTGTGCTGCTCCAGGCAGGCGCTTTCATCATCTCCTGGGAAAGTCCTTGCTGGAAGTTCCCTCATGCAAAGCTTTCTCCTCACTCTGAATTATTCACAGCTCTGTAGCCTGGTGCCACTGAGCTGCAGGAACAGGGATGTGCTCCTGGAGCAGCCCTGGCACAGCCCAGCACAGGGACCATGGAGATTGACACAATTCCTCAGGTATTGGCACCAAAATCTGCCCCATGCCAGTCAGAAATGAGTGGCAGCACGAAATTGAGTTGGAGGAGGATTTGCCATCCCCCTCTTCTGCTGTGGGTCCTGGAAACCCTCCCCTGTCAGAGCTCCTGAGTTTTAATTTTAATTTTAAGGGTTTGGTAACAGCATTGTCCCATTTGTTACAACATGGCTGCAGCAAAGGACTTCCAGGAGTGAATGTGATGTCACAGAGTAATTCCAAAATTTTCTTTGGCATTCAGAAGTTCAGGGATGCCTCAGTGGTTCACTGGTGAAAAGTTTTTGCTTTCCAAATAGGTCTTGTATGAGCTCATTCCTCACTCTCATGGGAGATGTCAGAGCTCTTATTACATAATTTAAAGTTTCTTTTCCCCACCTTGAGGAACTTGGAATTTTCTGACAGATAAAAAAATGATGTAGCAAGATGCCTGGATCCTGCTGGGCATTGAATCTTCCTGTGAGCTCCTGAATCCCTTATCCTGGTGTCCCCATTCTCAGTCTGGGTCCCCAGGCTTTAGCATTAAATAAATATTTATACATTGATAATTAATAGCAAAATAGGAAGTTGTAACAACTTCCTTTTTCTTCCAGGTATATCCCTGAGTGCTTTAATTACAGAATCATGGAATATTCTGGGCTGGAAGGGACCCTCAAAGATTATCAGTCCAACTCCTGGACACCCCAACAACCCCACCCTGTCCCTGAGCGCATTGTCCAAACTCTCCTTGGACTTAGAATGACCTGGCCTGGCTTTGTTTGAAAACTCCTTTTCTAGGAGCAGTCAGACAAAGAAAATGCTGCTTGAATTTCAGTCAATGAAATGAATTTGCTGGGCTTTTCCCTTGACTTTCAGTTTGCAGTGTTATTTCCCCACCCCCAGCACTGCAACACGGCCCAAGCAGCGCTGATGGTGGAGTTCAGAGTTACAACATCCCCAGAAATGAGAGCACTGCAAGTGGAGAGCACAGCTTGCAGCTGCCTCCTCCAGCTGGGTGCTGCCAGATTGGTCTCAGTGTCAGGTTTATCTCAGTGTCAGGTTTATCTCAGTGTCAGGTCTGTATCAGTGTCAGGTTTATCTCAGTGTCAGGTCTGTATCAATGGCACGTTTATATCAATGCCAGATTGATCTCTGTGGGAGATTGAGCTCAGTGTCAGGTTTCTCTCAATGTTGGGTTAATTCAATGTCAGATTGAGCTCAATTTCGGGTTTCTCTCAATGTTGGGTTTATTTCAATGTCAGATTGAGCTCAGTGTCAGGTTTAGCTCAGTGTGAGATTTCTGATGGGAGCAGGGATCTGCACTGCACTTTGGACCAGCACTGAACCATCTCCCTGTGCATGCCCTGGGAAGAGCCTCCTCAGTTCCTGTGCCAGAGAGGATTCATAACTCAAATTCTGCAATAAATCTGTCAGAAATATCAATTCCTTTTGGATCCCTGCCCCACATTCACTGAGCACCTATAAAGATTTGCAAAAGCATCTCCTGGATTTAAGCACCCCAACCCCATTGACTCTACAGAGTCATTTATTGTAGAGAATGAGATTTGGTTCTTAAACCCCTTTGGAAATGTCACACCTCCCTTTGCCTTTCTTTAAAATCCTTGTGAAAGACCCTTCTGGCTCTTCCTTCTCTTTATCCCTCTGGTGCTGTCTCCAAGCCTGGGGTTTGTGCAGAGACACCCAAAGTTTTGGGAGTTCCACGTTGTGAGGTCCTGGGGCAGAAGGGAGCAGGAGCAGGAGGTGAAATCCCCTTTTCCCCTTCTCTCAGGGGCACCAGCAGCTCCTGCTCCATCCCAGACCCACATCCTGCAGCTCTAAGCTGGGATTTGAGGAACTGCATCAGCCTCAGTGATGCTCCTGCCCACCTTCCTGTCCTGGGACATTCCAACAGCCCCATCCTGGCCCCAGCTCCTGTGCTCCCAAAATCAAATTAATCACTGGCCCAGAGAACTTTCTGCTTTTTGGTACAAGTTGGATTTTTCCCCTGTGTTGTTTTGTATTTTTCTCAAGGCTGGAGATTGGTTCAGTGATTCCATGGAGTGGCTTAACAGGAAGTTTTTAGGAAAATTCATTGGTCGACCAATATTACACAGTATTTCCTGATGGATTCACATAAATAACTGAATTATAGATTAAGAATGCTAGAATAATATGTAGAATTACAGATAAAGAACAGTGTTCCCTTCTCAGTGCTACTGCATTAAAAATCCTGGGAATAAAAGTTGATCTTTGGCATTAATCTGTCAATGGACATCCATGGAAAACCAGCCAAGTACTGGAGGGAATTCCATATAAAGGAATTAAACACTTTTTATAATTATTCCTTTTCCCTAAATTACACCGGGGTTTTTTTTCCTGGATTGGGGCGATTTCTTTGTCATTCCACAAAGTAAAAAAAGATGTTTCTTCCTAAGAAAGGAAACGTTTTCAAATGGGCCTTTGCTGCCAAAAAGGAGTTTTTCCTCAGCCTTGTACAGGGTTTGCACATTCTCTGTCAGTGTCATAGGGGAAGCAGAATAGGAAGATGGGGAGAAGCTGCTCCCCTCCAAATTTCCCCTTTAGAATCAATGAGCTCATCGTGGAAAACCAGGCTGTCATCGAGAGAGCTTTTCACAATCTCTGTGTTTTAATATTTAAAAATTCCTCTGATGGATCACAGGAAACCATCCCATCATGGAAGTTCCACCCAGAGGTGTCTGTGCTCCAGGAGTGGTTTTTGGGATTCTTGGCATAAAGCTTGGCCACCAAGTCACTCCACGTGTCCTGGGACAAGAGCTGAGCTGAGGGAATTGGGAAGGCTCGATGCAAACACACACTGAAAATGTGCATTTGTTTGTGTTAATAATAATTATTAGGTGCTTATTTGTATTAATTAGGAACTGTTGATGTTTCAGAAGTGAGCAGGCACTTGAAGACCTTTGTTGAGCTCTGCATTAGTTGCTGTGACTAAAGAGAAGTGCATCCATGGGAGCAGAGAAGGGGTGAGGAGCTGAGGAGAAGGGGCAGGACATGGGCACATAAAGTCACTCCTGCCCTTATTTGTACCCCAGATCTCCTGTCACTGCGGGCTCGCTGCTCTGTGTGATCCCAAAAGGGATTTTGGATGCTGCAAATTGTCTGAAATGGGAACAGATCCGTGCCCAGCCTGGGCCCTGCATTCCCGGCAGGAGGGGAGGGGAGGGGAGGGGGTCACTGCCCTGAGCCCCCTCCTGCTCCTCCTTCCAAAAGGTGGAATGAGGACAAGCAGGTGAGCTGGGGAAAGGTGCCCAGGCTCCTCTGAGCTGCCTTCAAAGGCAATCAGGGACCAGGATGAGGAGGGGACAACTCTGGAATGCTTTGGATGCCTTTGGAAGCGCCCGGAGCTCCAGCTGCTCCATCGCATCCCTGGCACGGATCTCAGGTGAGCAGTTCCGTGCCTGCCGCTCACCCCTGTGCCAGGGATGGGTCCCCAGCCCCTCGGAGCCCCACTCAGCCCCCGGGATGCGAAGGGAGCAGCCTCGCAGCTTTGCCCGTCTCGGAGCCGCTCCCGGAGCTCCGCCCGTGCCCGGCTCTGCCGGGAGCTGCTGCGCAGGGAATTCCCGAGAGGAATTCCCGTGTTTGAGGAGCAGGCTGGGCACCCCGGGATGGGCACCGAGTCACCGGGAATGCAGGGCCCGGGGCTGCGTCCTGGGGTGGGAAGGAGTCACAGCTCGGCTGCCAAAGGTGAGCGGGGCCCGTCCCAGCCGCGGTTCCTGCCTGGAGGGACAGGACACAGGGCGAGGCTGGCAGTGCCCAGGGCAGGGCTCAGGGGATTTGGGCAGGAATCCTCCCCTGGGAGGGTGGCAGGCCCTGGCACAGGTGCCCAGAGCAGCTGGGGCTGCCCCTGGATCCCTGGCAGTGCCCCAGGCCGGGCTGGGCACCGGGGCTGGAGAGCCTGGGGCAGTGGGAGGTGTCCCTGCCATGGCTGCGGTGGGATGAAATGATTTTTCAGGTCCCTTCCAGCCCAAACCATTCTGGGATTCTCTAGCAAAGGAACAGGCACCATCACTCCATTCCTGGCTTCTGGCACTGTCATTGCTGCCCTGTGGGAATCCTGTCCCTGGAAAGCACCTGGAACTGAGTTGTATCTTCCATTAATTCCTAAAGTGTGTTCAGTTCAGTTTCAAACCATTTTTTTTCTTTTTTTTTTTTCTTTTATAAGCAGAGTATTTTTGCTTTGCCTGGCAAATAATGAGATTTGTATTCAATTACTTCACAAACAATTAAAGAAATCCACACAATCTTGCCTCATTTTCAAAGCCCATGAGGAGCACATGGCTCAAATGGTGCCTGAGGTCTAAAAGGAACATCAGGTTCAGACTATATTTAAAACCTGCAGCATAATAATGTGCAAATATCAGATATCTGTAAGATAGAACCAATTGTTTATTTTTTGGTTGACTTAAGTCTGAATTCAAACACAGCTTGAAACCAGCAATTAAAAATTAATATTGCCTTTCCTTCTGATTGATGTGGGAGCTGGGATTAGAGGTCATGTAATTCTCTCTCATTCTTATCAGGTAGAAAGAGTTTTGGTTTATTGAACTTTCTCTTTCTGTCTTCATTCCGTGTTTTCCAGCAGCCACTTTTGGAGGTTTATTTGGTCTCTCTTCACTCTTGCTCTGTGATGAACTGACAGAGTGAGAGACAGAAAACCAGCGAGGGAAGGAAATGACTCTGGCAAACCATTAAAGGTCGTTTTACAATCTCATAATTTCATTTCCTCCTCGAAGTTTACCTGGGACTCCCAAATATTTTTTTTTTCTGCCCGTAGCTGTGGCCCAATGTAAAATTGGCCCAATGGGAACTGGAGCCACGTGTTGCAATCCTGTGGTTCTGTGGTGGCAGGAAGTGTTTAAAAGGCACCCCTGGCCCCTGCAGACTTTGGGACCAGAACTTGGCTTCACATCCCAGAGCCAACCTTCAGCTGCAGCTCCAGCCAAAGGAAACGGTGAGAACTCCTTTCTTCTTTACTCAGCTGTCAGGTAAAACTAATGAAAATTTAACATTATTTCTTTGAGGGTGGATTGAAATAGTTCTTGGGACGTTTTCCTCGGGGCAATGTTTATATCCTCATAAAGTTTAGCACATGCTGTACACATGTAAATACTCCTGGAGTTGTAAGCCGTGCCACCAGGCGGTGATAACACTTTTATTGGACCAGAATTGATGTTTCTGGGCTGGGAGTGCTGCCAAACTCCCTTTTTATGGCTGTTCTGTTCCTCCTGCCTGGAGCTGGGACTGGCTCAGAGGAGGTGCAGAGGTTCCTTCCTGCCAGGAATCACTTGGAGATTGTCAGGGAAGGAACCGGGGCTCAGTCCCAGCCCTGGAGCCCCAGAGCAGCAGGGACATGAGGGGACACCAAGGGACACTGCCCCTGTGCCCAGGTGAGACCCCACCTGCATAGCCCTGGGCTCTCCAACATCAGCAGCACCTGGAGCTGCTGGAGAGAGTCCAGGGGAGCCACGGAGCTGCTGCAGGGCTGGAGCCAGGCTGGGAGAGCTGGGGGGCTCACCTGGAGAGGAGAAGCTCCAGGGAGGGCTCAGAACCCCTGGCAGGGCCTGAAGGGGCTCCAGGAGAGCTGGAGAGGGACTGGGGACAAGGGATGGAGGGACAGGGCACAGGGAATGGGCTGGATGGGATTTGGGGCAGGAATTGTTCCCTGTGAGGGTGGCAGGCCCGGGCACAGGTGCCCAGAGCAGCTGTGGCTGCCCCTGGATCCCTGGCAGTGCCCAAGGCCAGGCTGGACACTGGGGCTGGAGCAGCCTGGGGCAGGGGAAGGTGTCCCTGCCATGGCTGGGGTGGCACTGGAGGGGCTTTGAGGTCCTTCCAACCCAAACTGTTCCATGATTCTGCAATTCCCTGATTCCCTGAACATGTGGAGCTGGAATATTCTCATTTCTGAAGTGCTCAGGCACTCACTGGTGGTGTTCAGAAACTGAGTTTATTTCTGATTAATTTTTCAATAAAATTTTGAGATGGAGGGTGCTCTCATTTCATCAAAACTTTCATCTCTTTTTATCAAAAACCTGAATCATGAAGCTTCTCCCTCAAAGCAGGAGAAACTTTTCTGTTTTGGAGGTTTTAATTGTGCTGAATGGCAGAGAAGGCACAAGTCCCACTGCTCTCCCCCAGTCTGAGCGGGTGTTTTGATTTTTGATGTTCAGTTTCAGGTTTATGAAGTGTGATGATGAATTTCATGTTCCTGTGACAGAAACCAGAAAGTTGCCAAATGAATCTTTCTTTTGGAAATTCCAGCTAATCCTGCCTGAAATCTACGAGTGTAATGAAGCAGTGTCCTGCAAATAGGATATTGCATATTTTAGAGCTCTTTTCCAACCTAAATGATTCTGTAATTCGTGCCCAGTAATAACTGGCTTTCCCCTGAGCCTTGTGCCCCTCTCTGGCACAACAGGAGCTGCTGCCTCTCCTGGACACTCCCCAGGCACTTCATTTTAGCTCCTGGTCCCGTGAAGAGCTGGGTACAAATCCAAAGGGCACTGGAAGATTTGTGCCCAGGATTTGGGATGCTCAGAACGGCAGGAGCTGCAATAGGACCTGATTTGCACAGGAACACCCTCTGCTCTCAAGGAATCAGGAGGGCTGCCCCCCTTTCATTACAAAAATAGTGGTTTGGGAGGATAAAACTACTCAAACCACTTAATTTTGTATTTTTCACCTGCCTCCCACTGTAGTTAGAATTTACCATCTCTTTCTTGACGAGATCCCTTATCTGTTAATTTGGTTTACTCTTCAATTTAAAGAGGTCTGGAATTGCATCTAAACAACTGTTATTCACGTTTTTATGTAAGTTATGACAATATTTGGCAAAGGTATTTGGTGTCTCATGGAGAGTTCTGCTGGTATTTGGAACAAATTCAGGACAAATGTCCCTTTATTTATATCCTGACATCCAGCAGCAGCGATCTCCACTCGCAGCCCTCCCTGCAGGCAGAGCTGTGGCACAGAATCCAGGAGGAATTCTGCCTGGAATTGTTCACAGGCTCAGACTGTGAAGCTCAGGGGATACCAGAGCTGGGAGTGGAGCTGGAGCAGCCAGGCAGGTGCTGGCAGCAGCTCTGCCCTCAGCACTGGCCCTCACTGGCTCCGGGGATGGAGACAAAATCCAGCCCAACCCTGCAGCAGCTCCTTGGCTTTGTCCACAGCCCTTTGCTTTACTGGAAGTGCTGAGGGGCTGAGCCAGGCTTAGGCTCTGGATGGATGGAATTGATGCCCATTGATCCTTTAGGAATGGGAAGATGTTCCTCAGCTCTCTGGGGCTGGTTTTGTGTCCTTGTCACCCTGCCCAGCCCCAGCCTGATTTTGGAGCACACTCAGCCAACCCCAGTGAAGTTTAATAATGTTTTTTGGGTTTTTTCCCTACAGATGTCTCACCTCCTCTGTGCCTTACTGTCCCTGTTTGCCTTTGCTGCCCTGCTGGAAAGTGCCCAGTGGAAACTGCAGGAAAATGGTAAAGAAGTCTCTGCTTAGTCAGACCTAAAATTTTGGAATTATGATTGTGGCCACAGAATTTGTTAACTCCAGTATCTTAGGCTAAGGCTATATTTTTTATTTTTTTTACAATAATTAATTTGAGTTAATGGAAAAATATTTAAAAGTCCTAAAATATCTTCCAACAGCATATTTGCAATATTTGCATTAGCAACTGTTTTACTTCCTATTCCTTCTCCTTGTGTTCAAAATCTCACAGCATGGATGCAAAAACTGTGACTTAAGGAACAGCCCTAAAAAAACAAAGGGAAGAATTAATTGTGAAAAAGAAAATGTATTTCTGAGTAAAATCTAAAACCTAGAAATAGTTTATCAACTTCTCTGATGAAGAACTTAAATGCAAATCCATTTGTAAAAATAGAGAGTAGGTAATAAACAATTCTATTGAATAATTTATCAGAAAACTGGGCTAAATTCAGGTTGTCCTCTCTTTCATTGACTTTCCCCCACATCTTTACATTAAAGGAATATTTATCCTGGGGGTACCTTGGGAGGGATTTGATGCTGAAAACAGCAAATCTGTTGGCCAACATTGAGAGTAAACTTTCAAATATTCACTTTGCCTGGTCCAGAGGGATTTAGGAGACTTCCAAACTTCCCAGAGCTGTTTCCTGCCAGTTCAGGTTGCACGTTTGGCAGTTTCTCAGAGCTGCTCCTTGGTGGGAGAGCCTTGGAGCCCACTGGGAGCCAGCCAGAGCTGAGGGGCTCAGCCCCAGCTGCCCCAGCTGCCCCTGCTCCGTGCCAGCAGCTCCTGATTGTCCCTTTGCCATTCCCAGTGTTGGTCATAGAATCCCAGTGGGACCCTGAGGCCCCGGCCAGCACGGTGCAGCTCACCTGTGACACCTCTGAGGAAGCAGTTTACTGGGAGAAGGGCCTGGACTGGAGGAGAGAAGGGAAGACTGTGACTGCTGAAGTGAAGGAGGGCCCTGATGCTGGCAACTACAGCTGCTGGAGCCAGGAGAGCAAAGAGCTGCTCAGCTCCAAACTGCTGCTCATCGCCAGAATCGACTCCCAGGGGCACATGATGAGGTGGATCCTGAAAAGCTTTAAAGGTGAGGCCCTGGATTGTCCCTGCCAGCTCTGTGCAGGCCCTGGGAACACCTGGGAAATGGCCTTGCAAAGGGATTCTCTTCAAAAGCTTTGCTGGCAGTGGCAGGAAAATCCTGGCTGCTGTGGCTCTGGGCATGCAGCTGAGGAGCAGCACAGGAATTGGTGCTGTGGGATTTATTTGGGATTCTCTGGGCTGATAGGGTGGAGGGAGGGGAGGAATTGGTTTGGGAAACCAGGGCTATGTGACGGACACAGGGAGGGCTGGAGCTGGGCCAGGGCAGGGTTGGGTTGGATTTTGGGGAAGGTTCTTCCCCCAGAAGCTGCTGGCACTGCCCAGGCTCCCCAGGGAATGGGCACGGCCCCGAGGCTGCCAGAGCTCCAGGAGAGCTTGGCCAGCACCCAGGGGTGCTCAGGGTGGGATTGTGGGGCTGTGCAGGGACAGGAGAGCTTGGAGAGCACCCAGGGGTGCTC